>ML389783.1:0-11528 GCA_005239525.1 Nicotiana knightiana | reverse complement strand
CACAAAAGCTGAAGTGAATCAAAAGTCTGAAAGCAAAGTTCTCAGAGTCAATTTGCTAGCAGAGTCATTGTGCGATTAAAAGGCTACAGATCAACTAGAAGAACCAGTTCCATCTGATTAATTATTGAGTCTAGTTGATTGTAGTAGGAGTTTTAATATTGTATTTTTTAGCTTTCATAGAAGCAATTATAATAGGTACGCATTGTTCAAGTTAGAGTTAACCTGAGGTGTGTAGAAATTAGCTAGGGGCTAGTTACTACAAAGGGATTAGAGTTAGTCCTAGGATTACAAAAGAGTTTATTTTGTAAGTCCGTTTGGCTCAGATTATTTAGTGAAAAGTTTGAGCAAATCCTACTAAGGAGTAGGTCGTGTTTTTACTTTACTGCTTTTAATATTCCGGGACAGTAGAAGTAAGTACATCAAGAAGAACCAGGTTCTTCTATTGAGACAGAACTCGAAAATTGGGTACCACACAAAGTAACTTATCTTCTTGTGTGGTATTGACGTCTAAAACATCAGTCTTGTCACCTTGGTCGTTCATGAAGTGGGGAATGGACATTGTCAGTACCCTACCATCGTCACCCGGTAAGGCTCAATTCATACTATTTATGACCAACTATTTTTCTAAGTGGGTTGAAGCTCAAGCGTCCGAGAAGGTCCAGGAAAAAGAAGTCATCGACTTCATTTGAGACCACATAATATGACGGTTCAGAATATCGGCTGAGATAGTATGCAATAACGGATAGCAGTTCATCGGCAGCAAAGTAAAAAAACTTTTCGAGGACCATAAGATCAAAAAGATCTTGTCAACACCCTATCACCCTAGTGGGAATGGACATGCAGAATCTACAAAGAAGACCATACTTCAAAAGATGAAGAAAAGGTTGACCGATGCCAAAGAGAAATGGAAGGAAATTATGCTCGAAGTCTTGTGGGCGTAACGTACAACTTCGAAATCAAGTACTAGGGCCACTCCATTTTCGTTGGTCTATGGTGTCGACGCACTAATACCGATCAACGTGAGAGAACCGAACCTCAAGTTTCGATATGCGACCAAAGAATTAAACCACAAGGCCATGAGCACGAGTCTGGAACTATTGGATGAGAGGAGCGAGGCCGCCCTAGTCCAGTTGGACACCCAGAAACAACAAATAGAAAGATATTACAACTAAAGAGCCAACCGACGACACTTTAACATCAGGGACTTGGTGTTATGAGAAGTAACACTGCACCCCCGAAATATGAATGAGGGGAAGCTGGGACCTAGTTGGGAAGGGACATATCGAGTCATCGAGATTACCAGTAAGGGTTCATACAAACTCGAAGTGGGAAACGGTGCACAACTACCAAGCAACTGAAACATAACACACTTAAAGCGGTACTACTGCTAAGGTACAATCTCATTCACCTTTATTAATATTACGAATCAGACTAGTACTTACAGGAAACAACCAAAAGAGAATGTGACTATTAGGTATGAAAGCACGCGTTGTACTCTTTTTCCCTTGAACCGGTTTTGTCCCAAATAGATTTTTCGACAAGGTTTTTGACAAGGAAACAATAAATCATGCTAACTTAGAATTGAAGAGCGGTTTTAAATCGGAGTTAATGGTCTCATCAACAGTAATCGAGCCCTCTCAATATCGACCTCGAATATAAGGGGCCATCACCCTCGGGTCAAGCTTCTTAGAAAGGAAAAAAGGAAACTTTGTGCTTGAACATTTTAGGCTTGGTGGTTAGAATTATTGTACGGGCCAAACGGTCAAAGTGAATTGTGCCCACGTAGGCCATCTTAGTCATAATACAAGCTTTTACACGTTTTTAATCATGTACGTTACACACCGAAATGAAAGGAAGTTTCAACCTTGCTATTACACACTTTTTCTTCTTAAAGTGTCGAGCCTAAGGGTTATTCCCACCAGGGGACTATCGAGCCCAAGGCTACGGCCACCCTAAAAAATAGTTTGGGCCCGTAATCATAACGTAAGGCCTTCAATTCTAAACATGTTAAAAGGTTACCCTCGGTAAAGGCATCGTCTAAAAACATTTAAGCAAGCATCTTGGGAAAACTTCTGTTCACTCCGAGTTTTTAAAAGTTTCGAGCAAAAATTGCATTGTGGACAAGTTTTGTTCGGAGCTCCGAATAATGACTTATTACTATGTTTGATTATGTGCTAAGACATTAGAAATATTTGTAATTATAAAAGAATGCTAAGATAGAGAGACTTGAAATTGCCGAAAGAGAAACATTTTATATATTCCGAAATATCTTTACAAAATCCCAACAAAAATGGCCTCAAGAAAAAATATGTACAGAATACAAAAACTAAAAAAAAATCCTACGGCATTTACGCCCGATTTTCGCCATAATACAAGCTTTTACACGCTCTTGTACATTACACACAGAAATGAAAGGAAGATTCCACCTTGCTATTACACACTTTTGCTTCTTAAAAGTGTGGAGCCTAAGGGCTAGTTCTACCTGGGGACTATCGAGACTAAGGGACACCCTATCCGAGCCCAAAGGGCTACCCCTACTCGGGGATTGTCGTCCGAAATAAGTTCAGGCAGCTCAGATTATCGAAACCCGGGGGCACAAAACCTATTAGGTAGTGCCTAAACCTAAAAGGCTACGGCCAATCTAGAAAATGGTTCGGGCCCGTAATCAAAACATAAGGCCTTCAATTCTAAGCCTATTAAAAGGTTACCCTAGACAAAGGCAACGTCTAAAAATATTTAAGCAAGCATCTTGGGAAAACTTCCGGCACTCCGAGTTTTTAAAAGTTTCAAGCAAAAATTGCATCGTGGACAGGTTTTGTTCGGAGCTCCGAATAATGACTTATTACTATGTTTGATTATGTGCTAAGACATTAGAAATATTTGTAATTATAAAAGGAGGCTAAGATAGTAGAGACTTGAAATTGCCGAATGGGGAAATTTTATATATTCCGGAATATCTTTACAAAAGCCCAACCAAAAATGGCCTCAACAAAAAATATATACAGAATACAAAAACTAAAAAAAATAATTTTACGGCATTTACGCCTGATCTTCGCCAGATCTCGACTCGTCACCAGAACCATCGGGGCCTTCGAATTCTTCAAAGCCCTCTTCACCTTGGGGTTCAACTAGCTTCTTCGCCTCGACCTCAAGTCTTTTTGCCTCCTCGATCTTGGGTGATAGGTCGAATCCTCATGCATGGATTTCTTCGAGGGTCTACCTTCGGTATAGCCGCCTCACATACTCAGTAGTGGTCTTCAGGTGGGCTCAGTTGCTTCGACATGGGCCTTGTATTGGGCCACCATATCGTGAGCATAGACCGAGGTTATCTCCAACCTGGACCTCGTTAGTTCAAGCTCCTTACCAAGAGCATCCCGTTCAGCGATGACCAAGCCCAATTGTGTTCGGAGATCCTCATTTTAGTGAACCCGTGTATTAGCCTTCTCCTTCGCTACCCAAAGTTGAACTTCCACCAAAGACAGATTGGCCTGGGCGGTCTCCTTCTCCGAGGCCAGCAGGTCCATCTTGCTTTTCCACCTGTCGGACATTACTTGGATCTCGTCCATCTCCTTTCAGAGTTGGTCGATCTGGTCGATCTTCTGCTAGACCTGCGAGGTATTATTGTTAGCCACTGCAACCGGACCCTCGTTTCTAACTTCAAAAACCTTTAGCTTTTCCACCAAGTCAGCGTGTGTTGCTACCCAATTTTTTCCTATATTATTTTCAAAATGCATATATATCTTCAAAACAATGCATGAGCATCAATTAATTATTTTTTTCATAATTTCTGCATTTTATAAGTATTTTTAATTAATTTATCTCGGTATTTTTATTACATAAACAATTGCTAATTGCAGCACAAATGGTTTTATGATAATTTTATTGCTTAATTTTTATCATTTATATTTATATTAAGCTTTAATTATTTCATGAATAATCATATTTACATTTTTAGGGTTATAATTGCAACAATTTTGCAATAATAGCCCACGAGTGCATAATTACTTTATTTCACAAGAAAATGACATTTTGTATTTTTATAATATTAAGTAGTTATTTTAAATCATTTTATACATCAATAATTTTTTTTATCATTTATTAGCTATTTTATAAATTATTTTATCAAATTAATAGGGTATTTAACAAATAGCCTCTTTTAATTTGATTTCATTTTCAGACCTGGCCCAAAATACCACCCTGGCGGCCTGGCCCAATTAAATAACCCTGACCTAATTCTTAAACCCGCCCAACCCCTCAGATCAAATCCTGGCCGTTGATCTCAAAAGATCAACGGCCTAGGATCATTTCCTTTTTTAATTAACACCAAACGACCCCTAACTCTAGTCATTTCTTCAACCCCCTCGCCCCTGAATCCCTACTCCTCTCTTCTCTCTCTCAAGATCTCCCCTAACCCTAGCCGCCGTCACCGGAAACCCTTTAATCTATGAGGTTTCCCTTTGATTTAGGCCCCAACCGACCTTCTATCTTCACTGGTTATTCGATTTTGTATTTATTTGAAGGAATCTCGAAGAGATTCATCTCAGATTCGATCTAAGCCTTTCATTTTCTCGATGAACCTACCTGGGTTCATCTTTGTGTTTGTGAGTACTACTATCTTCATGTTTATGGCTTAAATCTATGGTTCCAAATCGGATTTTCTTCTCACCTCGGTCCATTTTTCAAAACCCTAAGTCTCTTTCTACTCGAGTCTGCTCATATCCTTGTAGATCTGAGATGATTTTAATTTTATCTGGTATTTCTCTTTAAAAACCTTCTGTTTTGCCTTAATATTAACCGATTTTTGTGTTTCTCTAAAACTAGGGTTCATCTCTTTGCTTTTCTGCAAAACTTTTCTAAAGAGTTTGAATGTTTAAATCCGTTTCTCTTTGTTTTCTTGACAGGTTTTCATATCTATGTTCTAATTCCTAGGGTTTCTACTTATTTCACTTTTTATTTTAATATTTTTCCTGTTATTCTTTAGTTCTGTCAATTAAAAAGGATTAACTGATTTTATTGCTTAATTAGGGTTCGAAATTATATTTTTTCTGCTGAGATTGTTACTTTCTGTGATTTTACCTATTTTCCTTATTTGTTACTCATGATTGGTACTACTTGCCTTAATTAGGTTATTAGCCTGATTTATGGGATTTAATTATCTTAACCGACCCCTAGATGGTCTTTGATTGATTTGCTTACTCTATTAAATCCCTAACTTGGTTGTTAGTTGATTCTCCCCAATTTAAGGGATGTTTTCCGAATTTTGTTGAATTATGTGATCGAGTTTAGCCCCCAATTAACTGGTTGATTTTATTTGCCTGCCTTATTTGTGAACTCTGAATTATTCTTTGCCTTATTTGTTTTACCCTGCTAAGTGATATATAAACCTCCATTCTGATTTCTTTCAAACACATGAACACACATAGAAAAACATAGAAACACACACAAAACTTTACTCTTACACTCTCAATTGTAGTCTTTCTACTTCTATTTTGTTGTTCTGTCTAGCCGGCTGAAAGCCAAAGCTAGACCCTCAGATTCTACTTGCTTCCATCTTCCTGTTTACTACTTCTTAACTGGTATGCTCCTATTTCTGTTATCATACTCAATATGCTATGTAGTTGAACCTATGTCCTTTCTATTTATTTCTCTTGATCAGCATGACTTAATTCCTGTTAACTTGTCATGTCCTATATGTTAGTATGGTTAGTATATTCCGGTTTGATCCATGACACTTGTCTACTTGTTTCTCAATGAGCATGCTTCAATTCCTGCCCTGTTTATGTGTTTTTACCTTAACATGTTCCTAGTCAATTCATGATTTTTGCACTAATATGCTTTAAATTTCTGTATGGCTGTCTGATTAGCCATTTAACTTCAACATATTTTTGTTTGATCATGATACTTGTTTATCTGTTTCTGAACTAGCATGTTTAGTTTCTATCACCCTACTCTACACTATGTGTTCTTCTGGCTGTTTACTCTTAACTGCATCATGTTTTTCTGATCCCACCTAGTAATAGTTAATCAACTAAGCCAATTTATGCAATGTGAAACCTTGTTTTGTTTATTGTCTAACTACTGTAATTCATGTCTGAATTCAGTCTGTTAAATATGGTTCTGTTTGTAGTTTTTAATCTTGTAATCTGTTTCTATTCACTTCTAAAAGTCCAAATTATTTTTTCCTAAAACTATCTCCTACTTTTTATTTTCAACTCCTACTCTTAGATATCTAGGGTCCTGCCCCCTCCCCTCAGTGTGAGCACTGCCTAGGAGTCCATGAAACTCCTCAGAACTCTGACACATTGGGGCTGGTCGTCTAAACTTGTTTACAAAAACTGTTTCTTTGAAAGGGCTCTGGTATGAGCATTGCCCGAGGTCCCTGAGGCCCTTGGGAACTTTGACACACCAGAAGCCCATTTGATGTATTATGGACTGCTGGTGCAGTCCAAACTTAATTGAAGGCCTGGCTTCCAGATTGACTTTGGGCCTGCCAAGGCTCCCTATAGTATAGTGATTTCCATGACGTAATTCATTTGTATTGTCCTGTAATAATAATCTTTGTAAAACAGATATGGGGTTATTATTGGGTTCAGGTAGAAATTATGCCTATAGGATTTTTGTGATTATTTATATGCATTAGAGATCATGCCTATAGGACTTATCTTATTACTTGTGATCATGAATTTTCACACCTGCATCCTAGAAATCCTTTTATAGGATGCTTATCAATTCTGCATCAAAATCCATGTTTATGCGTATTCTCAAGTCTCAATGTGCATTAGAAACCATGCATGTAGGATCTTCTTTGGGAATTATCAAACTTGTCTAACATTCTGTTAACATCTCCGCTCACTTAGATATCATGCCCATAGGAAATAAGTGTAAAAACAGTTTCAGCACTTAGACATCATGCCTATAGGAAACACATATCAAAAATCAGTCTTGACACTTAGACATCATGCATGTAGGAAGTAAGTGTAAAAATCAGTTTCTGTGTTTAGATATTATGTCTATAGGAAATAATGCTTGTAATCAGTTTCAGCATATAGAAAACATGCCTATAGGATCCAAAAGATGAAATTTGCCTGTTAAAATCAATCACTGGTTTACATTTTCGATACCATGTCCATAGGATTCTGCCCGGTTATCACGTAGGCGAGCCTGCAGGATAATTAAGTCCTGAGTTTTAAAACTGTGCTTGTTTGACTGCTTGTAAACGTGCCCAGATTCAGTAAGTAATAAAAATCAGTAGGCAAACTGATGGATACTCATAACCTCGCTTTAATAAAATTGCTATACATTATGTTTGTGCTCACTTTGATGTCCTGCCTATAGGACCCCCCCCCCTAAATCGTTTAAAACTGCTTGTTTGAATAAGCATGCAAACTGTTTGTTTATTTGTGGAGGTAAACATGAGCCCCCTTAATTGCTCCTTATGTGATAGTCTTACTTGATTTTTGTTTATCGCTTAGATTTTTCCCTTTTAAGCAACGTATGTGAGTCTAGAACCACCTTAAGTAGAGGTCCTAAACACCTCCAGGGCCATAGGTAAGGGACGGGTAGTGCAGGCATAGGATACGTACTGGATACTATTAGAACGCTTAGGTAATAATTAATAAAGGGGAGGGTACTTGGGTAGTAGAGGAGATGATGACCTGTGGGCTAATGCTATGCGTAACACCTCTATTTGATGAAGGTTACCGAGTATTTGCATAGAAATGATCCTATAGGCCAATAAACCTAGGACCCCTTTAATTTCCATTTTAAAGCAATCCCTATTTGTTCTTAAATTGTTTTATTTTACTTTAAAGACTAATTCGCTTAAATTGAGTTTGGTCGGGACCCACCGTTGTGGACCTCGAGAGGTACCTAACACCTTCCCCTCAAGGTAATTTCGAGCCCTTACCCAATCTCTGGTAATGTAAACTGGTTTATGAGCTATTTGATTTAGGTTCCCTAACGCACCTTAATCTGTTAGGTGGCGACTCTTCAAATCTCATACCCCATCCCAAAAGGAAGGGAGTTGTTCCAAAATGTCGAAACCCGGACTCCGTGAGGAAAAAAGGGGGCGCGACAGCATGGCGACTCTGCTGGGGATAATTAGGCTCTTACCATGACAAACTAGCTTTTATGAATTAGTCTTAATCATGCTTTATTCTGCTAATACGTGTGCACCCTTTTCCTTTCCCCTTTATGTGAATTTAATTGCCTATTTTCAAGCATTTATGATTTCCTTTACTACAGAAACTGACTTTTCTCCTTGTTTTCTTTCTTAAACGTCTTTCAATTATTAAATACCGAATTTATCATTTTATTAACATGCAAATACGTGACAACATGCTATTTACTGTTGCATAAATCATGCTCACCATCATATTCCACTCGTACGTAATCAATCCTATAGCAACGCTTGATGAGTGTTTGTGCTCTTCCTATATATCACCATTTAAATTCAAAAAGGCTTATTTGCAGTAAAACTAGTCGATCAGCGGTGCAGTTGACGGTCCTGTGCCTTTCCCCCCTCAAGTTGTCTACTTGAGGGTACCAGCCTAGACCTCTATAGAAACCTTAAACTGATTTATTGTACATGCATCATGGTCAAAACCTAGCCGGGGTTAATATGTTATCCACATAATAACCCTTTAATACAAACCTTGTCCAAAAGTCCACCGGGGTTTCCATAATCCTAGCGGACGCAACCACGATCTGTGCATTAATTTTAGAGAAATAAGTGCCAATATGTTAATCACTGATGTATAAGTAGTCGAATCTGGAGGGGGAGAGGGTCTAACCTTATTTTTTTGCATAGATGAGGCACGAAGTCCCCAGGTTCGGCATGGTCCAAAGAATACCACCATTGTTGCTGGATTGGTGGGAGGACCTTTCGCCGAGTGACAAGGACCATGTGAAAAGGGTCCTCGGAAACTTACCTTCTTTACTGGATATCCAACCAAACAATATGTTGATCGAAGATGCCACCGCTAGGGAGTTCCTTAAAATGATGAGTTTGAAAAAGAACGATGATGTGGAGTGCCTGAAGGAGTCCTACATACCCTTTCACTACCTCTTGAACGATACGACCATAGCAAATCCTATTGTATCTTCCATGATGAATTCTCTATCACTTCCTTGGGTCATATTCACCGCAGGGTTTTTGTGTTCGTTGTTTGCTTCCTGGGTGTGATAGTATTTCCAAGCAAAGGAGACATGATTCAGGGGCAAACATATACCATTGTCCCTATGATCATAGCTGACATCTACCGAGCCTTGGACCGTTGCCAGAAGGGGTTGTTGTAATCTGCTACTACAGGTTTGGTTATTAGAGCATCTCCAAAGGGGTCAATATCGTCAAGAATTTCCACGAAGGGCATGGAATGATCATATAGCCTTCCATCACCCTAAGAGAATGACTTACATCCCATACAGGTTTGCTCAACCGGAAAATGCTACAGAATGGGCGCAGTTTCTTGAAAATTTAACTGAGGACCAGGTTCAATGGATGTTCGAAGGTTCCCTACCAGTGAGTTCATCATCAGATCTAGGGACGCTCCTCACCTGGTGTTGATCGAGTTAAGTGGCATATACCCTTATGTTCCCATCAGGGTTATGAGACAAGCAGGCAGGAAGCAAGTCATACTACAAGTTTCTAAAATGAGTCATTACAGGGCAGATTTTCAGGATGACGACATCCCATACAAATGTGAAGCTCAACATAGATGGCATCTAAAGGTTATTGTAGAAAGGGACACCATCGATCCAGACAGGTACCACACAGGGCATGTACGTTTTTACCTATCCTGATTGGAAGACAGCATAGCAGGAGTAGTTGAGGCGGGAGTCGGTCGGGGGAACATGATCATAGACGAAGTTGTTGAAGCCCAAGTGAAATACAATAAGCTGCGTAAAAGGGTTCATGAGTCCGAGGTCGAGCATCTGGAGCAACACAAGACTGATATGGAACTGATCAATGAATGGAAGGAAAGGGTTATAAAATCTAATGAAAGGCTGGAATATTTGGAGTAGGGTATGATGGAACTGGAGGGGAAGACGAGGAAAAGATTCGCCGACTGCCATAATGCTGAGGGAAGCGAAGGAGGAAATCTAGAGAGAGTATACCTGCTGTTGGTCATGCACGACCTGGGGAACCTGATCGACAGAGCCAAGAAGATCAAGCCTGGGGAAGGTCCTTCTGGGACCAAGTAGATAAGATTTACTTGCTTTTTCAAATGTAATAAGGCCAAGGGCCATTAGTGATGCTCATTACATTTGAAAGGTTAATGGTAATCGAGAATCACAAGTTCTACGATATCATCAAGCTCGGAGAAAGGATCGAGGAAGGTATCAAAAGTGGGATGGTGATAAATTTTGAGGCACTGCAGGCCACGAACAAAGCACTACAATCAGGTGGCATATCAAAGAAGAAAGAAGTGGGAACAATAATGGTTGCCCAAGGTCCGAAATCTCTATTTGTGTACCAAACACCTCCACCCACATACCAACCTTCACCTCCTAGATATCCTCAACCCGCTGCCGCCTACCACACCTATAATACCCAACCAACCTATTATTATTCACCTCCAGCTCGTCGAAATTACCAAAAACCCAGGCCCAATTTTGATCGCAAACCACCTAGACAATACACCCCTATTGATGAACCCATGGACCAATTGTATGAAAGACTAAAATTTTTTGGATATGTTACCCATATTCCCGTCGTGGCTATGGAAAACTCGTCACAATGGGTCAACCCAAACAAGACGTGTGCGTATCATTCCGGTATGAAGGGACATAATATTGATGAATGTCGCACCCTAAAAGATAAGATCCAAACACTGATTGATACCAAGGTCATATAGGCGAAAGAAACCATACCCAACGTCCGCAACAACCCCCTCCTAGATCATAGGGGTAAAAGAGTCAATGTAATAGAAACCGATGAAGAATGGGATCCTGAGGGATCAATCGGACTCATTCGGGAAGGTGATGATCCTAAGAAGTCGACAGTCACGCTCAATCCCATTGCGGTACAGGTACAGCCTCCAGTAAAAATTGAGGTAGCCTCATCGGTTCCCTTTGAAGTAGAAATGACACCACCTGCAGCTACACATGCTCCGTTTGAGGTAGAAGTATCCACACCACCTTTCAGTTCCAACGATGTACCTTGGGATTATATTGCCGAAGCTAGGAGAAAAGGGAAATAAAAGACGGAAGAGTCCGGCGCTGCACAAGGAAAGACCAGAACAGGAAGAATTTACACACCTGAGAATTGGGAGAGACCAGTAAGCAAACTTCTAGCAAACAAACTATCGTTGAAATTGGTCCGGAAGACCTTTAGAGGAAATTACAATCAAGGGAGTATTTTGTTGTTGATCATCTAAATAAGACTCCCGCCCAGATATCCATCTTATAGTTGCTGCAAAGTTCCGAAGCACACAAGAATGCTCTGATGAAGGTACTGAATGAATCATATGTACCCAACAACATTACTAGCGGAGAAATGGCCAACATGGTGGGACAAGTGTTGGAAA
>ML389778.1:0-42198 GCA_005239525.1 Nicotiana knightiana | reverse complement strand
ATATATATATATATATATATATTATTTTTTAGTATTTATATATATATAAATTACTTTTAGATTTTAAAGAAAATTATATAAATAAGAAAATACAATATTTACACTATAGTTTAAATTATACTAAAAAAAAAAAATACTATTATAATTACATTTAAATTGGATGAAACTAAATTTATATATATATAAATCTCTTTCTATTTAAACATATGACCAAATCTTATATTCTAAGATTGTGAATATTTTTGTAGTTTTTAATTTTCTTATATAAAACCTATTAAGAGTAAGATAAAAATTTAAAATATTAAGATTAGACCTAGAATTAATATTTACAGCAAAATAGTATAGAATTTTTGGGTGTGGTAAAAAATTAGTTGTTCACACCATTATGATTGAACATATGCAGAAAGTGGCATCATTCAAAGATGGGAACCATGGACTTCCTTATGGCTTTCTTCTCACGCATGTCTTCAATTCTTTGGTGTGCCCTTGGGACAACCCAAGATGGGAACCATAAAGCAGACCTTCTCGAAAACTACTCTAGAGGAATGTGAATGTGTTGAAAACGTTGGAGGAGTAGGAAGCACGTCGACGATCTCACAGCTTATCAATGCCCAGAACAGTGCTACAGAGGAGATCAGGAAGCTGAAGTCAAGGAATGTCATTCTCGAGACTCAACTAAGTCAGGATATTGCGGCACCGGGATCCTCCAGTTCATCAAGTGAAGAGGTTGCTCATCTGACAAAGGAAAATGCTGATCTCAGGCAACATGTTGAGAACCTAAGAGAGAAAATGCTCGCAGAGAAAATGTCCCAAATGATCGGATTGACCTTGTTCTCAACACTCTTGCTGCTACCTCCAAGCCTTCTTCCTCTAGTGTTCCCTAGGAAAATCTTCCAGTGACCAGTTTCCAATTTATCTCTTTTGTTTTGATGACTTTGTGGTAGTTTGTTTTTATTTTTTTGTGGTGTGGATGGAATTCACTTGTACTTCTCCGGCTTTTCAAAGTCCAAATCTGTCTTTGTTGTAATGGCAAAGGTTTATGTTTTATAAAAATTAATGAAGACTCTCCTCTTTTGCTATAAATGCTTGTGTTTTTCTGATTCTCTTTTCTATCATGTTGTGTGCACACATGTGGCATGAGTTAGCTAGGCTAAACTTCTTTATGTTGATTGCTTGCTTGTGTATTTTTAATGATGCCAAAAGGGGGAAGATAAATTGAAGTAGGGGGATCTGAGTAAGGGGGAAGCATAAAGTCAGGGGGGAACTTGTGAAGTTCCTGTTACTTTATCTGGTTTATTTTGCTCTGCATATGGTTGTCAATTTTTAAGTTTGTCATCATCAAAAAAGGGGAAATTGATGGGTTTACAGTCTCTTAGATTTATATTTTGATAATCTAACAAACTTACTGTCAAAGAACCAGATAAAGAACCTGATGCACACATTGTATATATCTCAATCAACGGACTCAAGCTAATGTGAGCTTTATGACTTCAGACAATAAAGAATCAACGCAGGGACCTGATCCCTTTGGGTTTCCCTGACAACAGTATGAAGTCAACTCTCTACAACTGGAAAGCGACTGCCTGCACTGTACACGCTACATTGCAGAAACAATGCATCAGTCACTTCCCATTAGGAAGGACCTTGTACCAACCAAGTGATTACATCATTCAAGTGATTTTATCCAAAGTGTATTAACAAGAAGTATTACAAAAAAATTTCACTTGAACACTTGTGAATCAATTCAAGCACTCAAGATCTGATAATCAAGCATTGAAGTCACAAGTGCATCAAGAACAAAGTACAACACTACTACGGACCAGTTCCTACAACAAGTCTCTTGTATGTTCTTAGTTGAGTTGTATCTTCGTATTTATAGGTTGCAATAGGTTGTAATCTAAAGATTGCTTAGTAGTGAAGTTGAAATCCTACCAGTGTAGGTCGTGGTTTTTGATCCCCTTGAGCAGGAATTTTTCAACATAAAATCCCTTGTGTCATTTACTTACTGTTGAATTAGCTAGTTCTATGGAAACTGTTATAGGACCAGGTCACTATACAGTTTGGTGGACTCATACATTCTTTCAGACATGCAACAGAGGAATCGAACCACGAGGCTATGAATATTAGCCTCGAATTGTTGGATGAAAAATGAGAAGCTGCACTCGTTCGAATGGCTACACAAAAGCAACGAATCGGAAGATATCACAATAGAATAACCAACCTTCGCCACTTCAGGCTGGGGGACTTATTCCTAAGGAAAGTCACCATAACACTCAAGATCCTAATGTAGGAAAGCTCGGCCCGAATTGGGAAGGACCCTACCAGGTCCTCGATATAGTCAGAAAAATGGTCTTATAAACTTGGTACGATGGACGACGAATCATTGCCAAACAATTGGAACATATCACTTCTCAAACGATATTATTGTTAAGGTATGATTTTCTCCTTTCTTTCATTTATATATTCCGAAACTAACTTATTGCAGGATTTCGATTGAAGACATCAAGACCTCAGGTTTGACTCTTTTTCCCTTAGATCGGGTTTTATCCCAAATAGGTTTTTACGACAAGGTTTTTAACGAGGCAACAACTATGTGCTACCTGAGGACAATTCAATAGTATCCAAGGCTTCATTGCAACCAACCTCGAATACTGGGGGGCATCACCCTCGGATGTTACTTTCAAGAAAAATACTTCGTCCCAAAGGGAATCGATAGGAAAGTTTTGTAATGGTCCAAATGGTTGAATGAACTGTGTACATATAGGTTAGACGAGCCTCGATGGCAAAACATATACACATGTATAAATTATTCAAGGAAGCATTCTTTCTTTATCCAACATCTTGTGTCCCGAAGTAAATTCTATGTAATCTCATACTTATGATTATATGAAAAATGGCTCATAGCCAAGTGCAAACATGCTTCGAATACTCGGGGACTGCGTACCCGAGTTTTCTGAACTCAAAGTCACAAGACCTCAAAGAGGCACCCCTCGATAGATAAGCCAAGGCCACCATTCTCGGGGACTAACATTTCAAACAAGTTCGAAATATTATCGGGAAATAATCTCAAGAGGCATACTCGAAGGCTACAACCAAATTAAAAGGCTACGGCCAAAATAATGCGGCTCGGAGACTTCCAAATTCCGCAATAAACAATAGGCCTTCGAATTCTTTGAAAAAACGGCTAAACGACTACCCTCGACAAACAATTAAAAAAGGTTTCGATAAAATTAGCCCTCGAAAAACCAAAAGGCTTCGATAATATCAGCCTTTGAAAAACCTTAAGAGGTACCAAACTATCCTAATGCAAACATGCTAAGGCACAAAAAGCAAAAGGGTTTCAATCGACATTAGACCCTCAAAAAATCCAATGGGTAAAAAATAAGTGCTAAGGCATAAAGAAATTGTTACCAAGTCTTTTAAGCCGAAAAGGGGAAATAATAGACATTTTTTAGAGGCCATGTCGGCCAGTCTAAAGAGAACTTGTTCTCACTCAATTCGGACCTAAGGGTTCCACTATTCCGAGATCGAATAAAGTCGACTAGAATATAGCTCGAAGGTTCATCATAAAACCTTAAGGGGTATGTTACTGTAAGTTCAAAACTTACCTATTACTTGATAAAAAACCTAAGGGTTTGTTTTATTCTAAGTTCAAAAATTACTCGAACTTAGTTATAAAAACAATGTAGTTATGGCATCAATAAAGCCATCCAAAATCTTGAACATATTATTGAGTTTGGGGACTCGCTTTTAAAACCTTAGGGTTTGATTTAAGTTCGAGCTAGTGTTCGACTACAAAGACTACAACAACAAAATTTTCACAAGGCAAAAACAAAGTAGAATCTATTGCAAATCGGATACAAATTGGATAGAGAAAGAACTTTTTATTTATAAAAGGTATTTACAAAGATCACGTGGGGTCTTACACAAAAAACAAAGAAAAAAACACAGAACAAGAAAAATCCTAAGGGCCTAGTCCACTTCGGCAGCCGCATCTTCGGGAGCCGCTTCTTCGGGGGCTTCATCCTCATCTCCTCCACTCTCGGATCCACTAGCAGAGTCTTCATCATCGGAGAGTAAAGTTGCGGCCTCGTCCTCCAAAGCTTTTGCACTCTCGATGTCAGCTGAGAGGTCGAAGCCACGAGCATGCACTTCCGCGAGAGTCTCTCTCCGAGATTTTCGCCTAGCATGATCGGCAGCACACGGCAAGTTGACTTCAGCAACAATATATATCTCCTGTGTCCGAATGTTGGAAGCCTCGGCGTCATCTCGGTAAGAGGCCACAAGTGACTCCCCCTCAGATTTAGCCTTTGCAAGATTAGTGGCCAACTTAGCTTCGAGCTCCTTGATCTTCTGGGCTCGGGCCAAGATTTCCTCCTTCACACCTTGAATTTGGCGCTCAACCAAAGTCGATTGGGCCCGAATCATGTCCTTCTCTGAGGCGAGACGATCCATGTTCTGTTTCCACCCTAGAGTCTCGACCTCCTTCATCTTGGCCTCCTCTCGAAGCTGCTCTACCAGCTCACCTTTCTGCTGGGCCTGCAAAGTCAGAAGGTTAATTTCCAAAGTTAAGTTAATACATAACAAACTCCCAAGAAGTTACATTACCCATTCGATGAGCTCAATCTGTTCTCGATGAGCTCTTGTGAGTTCGGCTCGGAGGTTCCTGATCTCCTCTTCCTTTTGAACATAGAGGAGTTTGAGGCCGTCTCTTTCCTCCATGAGCTTCTTGAGTTTGGCCTCACATCGGATCATCTCAGCTAGAGATTTGGAAGACGCCTCTGGATGCAAATATAATCCGGTCTAAAAGTCTGGAGTCGAATCCCACAGAGAACTAAGGTTTCCCTATAACTGTTCAGTATTGCAAAGAAGACAAGCTCGACTAAATTTCTAAGTTAAAAAGATTAAGATTTTTATATCTAACTAATTAACTAAGAAACTAAACCAGTAAATTAACAACTAAAGATACTAAGGGTTAGGGATTAAATTTAGGAGGTCTAGAGTTATGATTTCTCCAATTCTCGGAATCATTCCCGCTATGTTCCCTACAATTTCGCCTATGTATTCTCTACTGATCATGAGCATTTTAGGTGTCATAATTCTCTCTCGAGAAACTACAACAATTTCCTAGGTATATTCTCTCGAACTATGCTAGTTGGTTTTATCTAACCGCTCACTATGACCACGTCAAGGCTTCATTGTTTCTAAACCTACCTTTAAACCCGTTATATTGATTTCTCACATACGTTAGGAGTGACATTGTTCAACAACCACCTAAATATGTATCATTTCTCAAGAAACACAAAATAAATAGGCACAGTCAATCTATGGCCATTCAATCAACAACAGTAAACACGTAGTTGAACAAGTAAAGAAATCCAACGGCTCAATTATATAAAAACATAACAAGAATTTATCCTACAAAAGGTTCCATCAAAACCCTAGATAACAAATTAGTTATTCATAATAGTATGTAAAACTACAATACTATAAGTCATAACCAACAATGAAAAATATGAAGAGCAAGGAAAAACTTGTAGAAGAATTCCCTGTCTTGTTTCTATTGTGTCTCTGCCTCCTTAGGTCGAATTTGTGTCAAAAGTATGTCCAACCTCCTCAAAATACTGTTTTTCCATATATATATACCAAGTAGGTTCGGACCCAAATAATTATACCTTCTCCTACGCGAAAAAGGACAGTTTTCAGGTCTGGAGTAGCGCGCCCCGCTACGCCCGTGCTAGTGGCCGCGCATATCGAAAAGTTTCTGCCCCATTTGCGCGTCAGGTCTGCGGTCGAGGTTTAGACCGTATTTTTTACCCTGTTAAGTTTGGAATTTGGAAAAACATAAAACATCAAAGTTGAAGCCCTTTGAGTTAGATTTCCAACCATATATTATATATCCTAAATGGAGTTTGAGTCAAATAGTTATGTCTATTTTACTAGATAGTGTGCAATATATTTCCTCGAGTCTTCGTTTGTTCTTAACTATCAAATTTGACTCCCGACCATGATACCGGCTTAATTCCTTGGGATTTTACTCAGAATTCAAAGCTTCAAATTACTTGAATTCATTCCATAATATCTATATATCTCGAAATCACTCCTACAAGGCATAAAATACACAATTAGTGTAAAACACTAGCGATTAAAGCTCAAACTCAATTAAAGTGCAGTAAACTAGAGTGTAATAAGCGACTAAAATATGCAATTATAGCCTATCATCAACACCCCACACTTAAACCATTGCTCGTCCTTGAGAAATCAAACTACACTTTATATAGACACGATTTTTTAAGCAATTCTCCGAACTCATCACACCAAGAATATTTAAAATAGACTAAGCACAAAAGCATAACATCTTCACCTCAAGATTTGACTCACAAGTTCCACGCATTATTCAAAACTCACCCACTTACTCTAACATAGAGGTCACTGGCATCACCTTTCCTTCATGAATCAAGTGCCCTCACACAACAAAAGAGAGTAGTTTCACACAATAAAATTTAAGAACACTTAGGAACTCAAGATAGAAAGAATTCACTCACTCTCAGAAATAATATTCATGTGCCACAAAATATTCACCATAGGCTTGCCCGTAATGTACTACTCTACTAATCGAGTTCATTCAGTCTAGGATCAAGTAGGACTTTACTTGGTTGTAATGTATGCTGCGGGATGGGTAGGATACATTTAGATATATGAGTGACTACACCTCCCTAAGAACTTTAATACATATACTTTAACATTCAAACCCCATACTTATGTCAAACCAAACTCCGCTTCACATTAATGTATTTTACCCCATAATTCGTTAAGCACAATTACATCAAGAGTCACCACTTATCAAGGAATATTTTTTTTTCATACCAATACAACTATTTTTTTTAATTCAAATGACTCTTACTTTTTCAAAATAGTGCACCTTTCTCCTTATTTGATTAGTTCCACTCAAAATTCAAACCAACCACCCCACACTTTAAATTTTACACAGTTCATAACACTTCAAGTGCTCATGAGAGGTTAGAAGATTCAAATAGATGGTTAATTCAAATAAATGGGTAAGGCTTGTGATGTGGTTGCCAAAGAAATAGAATTACATGCTCAAAGGGGTTAACTACGATACATAACAATTAGGCGAGTACAATATACATATCTGGCTCAACAAAGAAACGTCCATATCACTTCTGACACTGAACAAAACTACGATTTCGCTTTGCAAACACACGGGGCAAGTTCTAGTCATCAAATGCAATGCATAGAATAACACACAAACCTCACACACACATGGCACTTAACTCACTCAGGATTGGATTCATCAAGACACTCTAGCCAAAACAGTTAAGCAAATTTAAAATCATACAATTTAAGGAACTTATACAAGAGTAAAAACTGAGCCTAAGTGTCACAACCAAAGTACTCACCATTCTCAAGGCATAACAAAGTCAAGAGATATTGCTTCAATTCAAAATACAAAACAATGGCTCTTATTCCTAAAAAAACTAACTACACCCGGTTCAAACAAAACTCTTGGAAAAGAATCGCGACATAAACAAAAACCAAGAGGGAATTGCTACACTACCTAATAAAAGAAAATATTTTTTTTAGACTTAAATCCCTCAAGAAAATTGTCTAATAGATCTATCGTTGGGAAAAGTCCAATTTTTTCTATTTTTGTAAAAAAAAAATTATTCAATTAAACTAACACAACTAAACTAGCATGGAAAGTCATCCAGACAATCTCTTTACCTACACTTAAAATTGTGCATTGTCTCCAATGCATACCATAAATAATAAGAGGGTAAAAGAAACTCCCTGGTAGACCAAAGGCCAAAGCACTAGCATCTCATGGGGTATTCAGACTTCTCCCAGGCCTGGTCCTTCGTGCGGGTACCTCACACTTAGTTCCAACCATCTGATTTGTTGTTGCATCCTTCCAATGGCTTTGCATTCCATGCTCCTAAAAAAATCAAATATCGACACTACAAAAATAATACAATTAAAAAAATAAAAAAATATAAAAGAAAGCGGTAAAGCTGGGTTGTCTCCAAACAAGCGCTTGATTTAACATCGCGGCACGACGTGAATCACTTTTTGCCTCCACCTCGAGCTTATGAATTAAACCCCAAGTTTTGATTCAAGCTTATGATTATGGTCATGGGGGGGTGGAACGAATCTAACTGGCCCAAGGAAATAATGTAGTATTCTGCACTCCTTGACCTTTGTATGAGGTATGTAATCCTGACTTTCTGACAAGAAGAATTCCATAATATATGCACCTTGTTCCTCATTCCTTGACTCCTTAATTAACATAACATGGAAAAATTCTTGGAGTGTGGACCAATGCGCTCAAACACATGAACTTCAGGACTTTCAACATCCTCAACATCAATAATACTATAGTCAACAAAATTTATATCCTCAAAGTCCTTGGCTGGCTCTAGTCTCACTTCTTCAACATCGACATCCTCAAATTATAGTTGGCTAGGTTGTTGATGTTCTACTCTGACCTCCCCAATTAACACCTCAAATTCATGCTCTTCTTGGCTACTATCCTCAATATTGGCTTGTTGAGCATTAAAAGCTCCAAACACTTGACTAAATTGAGCCTCCAACTTGTTAATAGTTGCCTCTTGCTTTTCTAGCTGCAATTGTTTCTCATTATATTATTCCAGAAGGCACTTTAACATATCCTTGATCTCCTTCAGGTCTGCATCCCCAGGTTCTTTGTTCCTATTAAATTCACAATACAAGGTAGAACCATCATAGTAAGGGGTTAGGGGAAGATAAGAAATATATGCACAACCATAAAAGTGACAATTTTGACCACCACACATATCACACACATTCCACACATAAGATTGAGTTGGTGCACATAACTCGCTCTCGAAAATATTTTGATAATTTTGTCCTGGGTGGTTTCCTCCACAATATGCATAACAAGGATTAAAAGTAGAATTACCAACATCCATATTCTCATAATTCCATGATGCGATGTTTTTCAAGTTAACAAATAAATCTAAAATAAAGAAAATAAAAATTAAATACTGAAAAAAAATTCAAACTTGAAACCTAGCAATATGTACACCTACAACTACACCGTTAGTTCCCCGTCAACGGCGCCAAAATTTGATCACGCCCAACTCCCTAAAAAGGATAAGCGGTCGCTGCAAATATAATCCGGTCTAAAAGTCCGGAGTCAAATCCCACAGAGAACTAAGGTTTCGCTATAACTGTTCAATATCAGCAAGAAGACAAGCTCGACTAAATTTCTAAGTTAAAAAGATTAAGATTTTTATATCTAACTAATTAACTAAGAAACTAAAGCAGTAAATTAACAACTAAAGATACTAAGGGTTGGAGATTAAATTTAGGAGGTCTAGAGTTATGATTTCCCCAATTGTCGGAATCATTCCCGCTATGTTCCCTACAATTTCGCCTATGTATTCTCTACTAATCATGAGCACTTTAGGAGTCATGATTCTCTCTTGAGCAACTACAACAATTTTCTAGGCATATTCTCTCGAACTAAGCTAGTTGGCTTTATCTAACCGCTCATTATGACCACGTCAAGGCTTCGTTGTTTCTAAACCTACCTTTAAACCCGTTGTATTGATTTCTCACATATGTTAGGAGTGACGTTGTTCAACAATCACCTAAATATGTATCCTTTCTCAAGCAATACATAATAAATAGGCACAGTCAATCGATGACCATTCAATCAACAACAATAAACACGTAGTTGAACAAGTAGAGAAATCCAACGGCTCAATTATATAAAAACATAACAAGAATTTATCCTACAAAAGGTTCTATCAAAACCCTAGATAACAAATTAGTAATTCATAATAGTATGCAAAACTACAATACTATAAGTCATAACCAACAATGAAAAATAGGAAGAGGAAGGAAAAACTCGTAGAAGAATTCCCCGCCTTGCTCCTATTGTGTCTCTTCCTCCTTAGGTCGAATTTGTGTCAAAAGTATGTCCAACCTCCTCAAAATACCATTTTTCCATGTATATATACCAAGTAAGGCCGGGCCCAAACAATTACACCTTCTCCCACGCGAAAAAGGACAGTTTTCAGGTCTGGAGTAGCGCGCCCGCGCTACGCCCGCGCATATCGAAAAGTTTCTGCCCCCATTTGCTCGTCAGGTCCACAATCACAGTTTCGACCGCGTTTTTCATCTTGTTACATTTGGAATTTGGAAAAACGTCAAACATGAAAGTTGTATACCTTTGAGTTATATTTACAACCATATATTATATATCCCAATGGATTTCT
The DNA here is from genome assembly GCA_005239525.1 of Nicotiana knightiana. Lineage (NCBI taxonomy): Eukaryota > Viridiplantae > Streptophyta > Magnoliopsida > Solanales > Solanaceae > Nicotiana > Nicotiana knightiana. Next base: position 31,915 of record ML389778.1, on the reverse strand, counting down.
AATAAAAGAGTTATTTCTATTTTACTAGATAGTATGCAATATATCTCTTTGAGTCTTCGTTTGTTCTTAACTATCAAATTTAACCCTTGAACACGATACCGACTTAATTCCTTGGGATTTTACTCAGACTTCAAAGCCCCAAATCACTTGAATTCATTTCATAATATCTATATAGCTCGGAATCACTCCACAGGGCATAAAATACATAATTAGTGCAAAACACTAGCGATTAAAGCTCAAACTCAATTAAAGTGCAGTAAACTAGAGTGTAATAAGCGACTAAAATACGCAATTATAGCCTATCATCAAACTCCATGGCCTATACACAAAGAAGGAGATCAGACTTGGAAGAATGAGAATAAAAAGCAATCATAACTACCGGGGCTAAGGCTTACTTGTTTCAGAAGCCGTTGAGCCTCGTCAAAGATGAGCGATGCATCCATGTCGGGACCATCGACTCCCACTAAGAATTATCAGAATATATCATTCCCTTCGTGGGCCAGCCTCACATCGGGAGTCTTCATGGCCCGAGCATCTTGAAATTGCCCTTCAGAGAACGTAGGGCTAGGCAACGAATCGTCAATATTAATTGTCTCAAGTGAGTCACTTGGGACATTATCTTCTCTTTGAAGGGCCTCAGAGATAGACCCTTCGGGCACACGCGTCGTTTGTTCATCACGGCAGGGGGCGTCCTCATCACTCGATTGCTCGGGGAATTAGCTCGGATCCTCTTCCGAGATCTCTTTGGTCCGAGATTGAACCTCTTCGACCACCACCGGCTCGACGCTCTTTGAAGATTCAGTGCTTCCCCTCTTTCGGGCTACCAGCACGCAACCAGAATCCTCACCTTCTTCATCTTCCTCTCGTAGTTGTTGGACTACATTGGCAGGCAAAGCGGAAGGATCGGTCTTTGAGTTCCGGGCCTTGCTTTTCTTTGGCTTGGGGGTATCGGGAGGAGAAGCTCTTCTCCTTTTCTTCTCTTTGGTCGGCTTTGGAACCTCATATTCCCCAGGCGGAGGTGGCCTCATGGAAATCTTGGCTCCGAGACCTATATAAAAAGAAACCGAGTTAGAAAGTAAGCATCAACGTACAAGAAAAGGAACTCACCATGATTTTTATCTTCCCACCGACACTTGGCCAAATCGCGCCAACAACGCTCGGCATATGAGAAGGTGGAGGCCAGTTTTCGAACCCTGCATGCAAGGTCCGAAATTGCACCAGGAAACCAAGGGGCATCTGCACCATGAAAAAGAACTTGGGTCAGAAAGGAATAAAAGAAGCAAAACGGTAAACAACATCAATGAGATTATACTTATGCTTCATGTTCCATTCCACGGGGAATGTCATTTTCTCGACGGGGATCAGATCATAGGTCTTGATTCGCACAAATCAACCCATCCACCCTCGGTCCTTGTCCTCGTCAATGCTCGAGAATAGTGTTTTTCTGGCCCGGCGCTGGAGACTTATCAACCTACCTCAATAGAGGCGAGGACTCTATAACCTGATCAATTGGTCGAGGGTGAAAGACATCCCTTCGACCTTGCTCGAAAAGAATCTGGGCCAAATGACGATACGCCAAAAGGAGGGATAAATCTGGCCAAGGGTCACTCGATATTGGCAGCAAAAATCGAGTATGACCGGATCTACGGGGCCCAATGTGAAAGGGTAAGTGTAAACACATAAAACCCTTTCACATGGGTAGTGATGTCCTCCTCAGGGGAAGGAATCACTACCTCTTTGTTGTCCCAGTTACAGTCCTTTTTCACATGCTTGAGATCGTCTTCATATATTGAACAGATGTACCGGGACATGGGCTCACATCGACCAGGAACTGAGGAAGGTTTTTCGACTTTGAAGTCGGAAGTCAGTTCGACTGGCCCAGGAATGCACTCTTCGATACGAGGCTCCACCAGCGTTTTATCGCCGGCCGGCCGCGATAAGGAGGCTTTTTCTTTTTGGGGGATAATTTTTAATGTTTTAGCCATCGCTATATGAAGTTCGAGAAAGGAGAAGGAATTGATGTTATGGTAGACGCAAACTGACAAAGGGAGATAAACTTGAAGAAGGTAGAAAAGCTTGTAAAGATTTGAGAAAAGGTTTTGGAAGTAAAGTTTGATTCAATAAAGGAGATGGTATTTATAGGCTTATGGCGACGGTTCGGTGGCGCTAATGGCCGACCGCTAACTGACATGCATGAATGGTTTGGGGAACTGGACCAACGGGACATTTCGGTCACATCCGCCGCTTACGTCACGAGGGTGATATCATGATCGAGGTGTCAGAGAATCGAGGCTCAAATCGTTTCTTTTCGTTTTATTCTAAGAAACGCGGAGACTATCTGTATACGGTTAAAATCGAGTATGTCGGATTTTTTGGACTCGAGGAATTGCCTCGAGAATAAGCTCATAATGGACCAAGCTCGAGCTCGAAGACGTGAATCTTGAAGTGCTTGCTGAAGATCGAGACCGAGCATGATCAATCTCAAGTGAGGAATAGTAACAGAATGTCGAGATATTAGCAACTGGTCAAAGATCACGGCGGGAATCACGGGGCAGATCGAATCAGGTGGTTATTGACACAAATCATGAGATTTGTGTCCGTTGTTGGAATTGTACCTTATTTAGGATTCCTCTACTATATAAAGAGGGACCATTCGTTTGTAACATGTATCATTCACTAATTAAAATATATACGCTGCTCTATTTCTCTTATTGTTCATTGTTATTTGCTATTGTTCTTCATTGTTCTTATTATCGAACCTCGAGACCATCTCGAATCGAGGTCGAGCGCACTGCTGACACACACTGGTTGATCTACTTTATTGTCCAATTTATTCATTTAATTCACTGGTTATCAATTAGTATTGAATTAGATCATGCATCCTTAAAACCACAATACAAGTTTAATTGTTACTCGAATTTTAGGGTAAACAATTTGGCGCCCACCATTGGGCCAAGGATAATAGTGATTGTTCGATACTGATTGTGATAAACACTAGGCTTGATGGTATCATTTTCACTATTTTCTACTTTAACTATATAATGAGTTATTTTCCCATGTAGTTATTGCAATTTTGCTCTGTAGCAACAAAATTCCGAAATTAATTTTTATAACGGTAAAGTAATTGAACTGTGATTCACTAAAAATATAATTACGGAGAAGTTAATTTAGTAACTTGCGTCAATTTATAACATGTCACTCGTCACATTAGCATTTTGTAGAAGTCTTCTTTAACTGATTTTCTCACATTGTCAATATTTACGTGCAGGTTAGTGAGAAGTGCTGAAGTGGTAACCTGCACCTAATCTGTGGACTTTCTATTATCTTTTTTCTGTTTTCTTTTAATCGGTTTTCCGGTATTTGCTTTGAGATTGTATTCGTACTACGTAAACAAATTAAAGGAAAAACATCTCATATCAGAATTTTTTCTATTCCCGAATATCTTGTGTTATCCATTACTACAAACATGTAATGTAATTGTAGGAATCTTTAATTTTGTTTGGTGAAATGCCTCAAAATCACCTAAATTCACAAAAATGCTATAGATATATTTTGTTGAAAGTATGTTATAATTTTATACTTATAAAAATAGATGGAAGTATTAGAACATCCGGATCCGTGGCGCAATGGTAGCGCGTCTGACTCCAGATCAGAAGGTTGCGTGTTCGATTCACGTCGGGTTCAATCCCCCGATCCAAATCGGATCCTCCATTTTTTTTTTACTATTCCCTCACATTTTATTAGTATGCATTGACAGCTTAAAAATATTACGGTAGCAGGTCAGTTAAAAGACAAATATTAATCGGCAACTTTAAGAAAAATGGAAAGCAGTCCTGTATAATGGGTGAAAATACGTCGATACATCATAACTTAAATTCATATTCTTGATTTAATTCCAACTGATACATTACTATTAATCATAAACAGCTTAGAGGGATTAAAACTGATTAAGTGAAGAAGGAGAAGAAACACCAAGCAGCAAGCCAATTAAGCTGACTATATATATTCCTTAGGGTGGTGTGGTAATACCTGCAAATTCAGAGTAATAATTAATTAACAACAAAATAAAGTATAAACGAATTTCAGCTACAATACATATAGTCAATCAAATTATACATAACATTTCAAGAAACATGTAAAATTTTGGCATAACTAGTAAAGTTGTTGTCATGTGATTAGGAGGTCACGGATTCGAACCGTGAAAACAGCCTCTTGCAAAAATGCAAGGTAAGACGGCGTACAATAGACTTTTGCGGTCTGGCCTTTTCCCGAACCCCGCCTGAAGCTTAGTGCACCAGGCTACTTTTTTTTTTAATACAAAATCTTCAAAAAAATGAAAAAAAATAATATAAAAAGAAGTAGTAACAACAACAAGGTAAAAAAAATAGCAACACTAATACGAAGATATACAGAGGCTAAGAAACAACAAGATAAGAAACAAGTGCAAACTAAAAATGATAGAATAGCCGAAGCGAACGAAAGAACATAATAGTAAAAGAAACCTGCAGATAAGAAGATACTAAATCTAACTCATCCACTTGAGATTAATTTTATACATACAAAATATTGATTTAGTCGAACATATATTTAAATCCTGAATTCATCTCTATAACAGAAGCGAGACGATGGAAAAAAAAGATTAACTTACTTCCACACTTGAATTTTCGAGGGACTCTTCGACCACAACCTTCAACGAAACGAATAGCACGATTGATATCAATAAGAGCAGCCAATTTGGGAGTAATAACAGAACAAACACATTCAATATGAGTAACCCTAACACGTTCACAACATATAGGAGAAGGAAGTTTTCCATATAAAACAGATTTACAAGCATTTATACCAATTTTTCTCTCTTCTTTACAAGCTTCTTCACTCAATTTTGCACTTGCCATTTTCAATTCAAAGATATTCAACAAAGCTAGGACCAATAGAATGGCTATTAACAAAGTCCATGACTTTCCCATTTCAGTTTGAAAACTCTATATTTCACAACCATAAAGTTCTAACTCTCCTACCCCTTTTATAGTAGTTGGCTTGAGCTTTTTGAGTTTAACTTCTAAGAGTAAAATTATACCGATCAGGTCATCTAAAAGATAACTACATATAATTTGTTCATAATATGTGAAAAATAGTTACCTGAAAAATAAAGTAAACAACCTGCAAAAACCGATTAATTTTTGTAAGTTATATAGAGACAATATAAAAAAGTGAAAATAGCATGGACTAGTAAGTATTCGGACTGGAATTTAAAAAATAGTCAGCGTTTGCAAAGTCATAGAAAAATAGCCACTATTTTGCTGAACACGGAAAGTTCCAGTATAATATGTTGGATTTATGTATCTCCTGCGTATAAACTTTCAATATATTATGCTAGAACTCCAGCACACGTTGATAGTGTAAAAAAATATTTACACTATCATATCACTTAAAAGATAATTACATGTATTGCTGTTCATAGTAAGTGAAATTGGTTATTGGAAAAACAAAGGTTACTGATATTTAGGAATTTTAGAATATTAGTGCACCATTAAAGAAAGGAGAAAAAAAAGGTATTGAGTGAGAATTAATCCATATTTCTCTAGATAAATAATTCAGCATTCAATCAAATGCACCTTCCAACCTTTCTAAAGCATGGGGCTAGCATATAATATTAGATTAATTTAAAAAAAATATTTACATAAAATATCTCGTTTGATGGAAAGATCATGATCTCACGGGCCTCACATTTTAGGTAATAAATTCGTTCTTGTATATGCTAACAATATAAAGAATTTTTATACTAGGACGATAATTTTATATGTTGTAACAAGTACCTAGTTATATTTTCGAGATTATAAATTCTACCTATTATGAACAATTATCTTTTAAATGGCCCGACAATTTGAGGGTATGGTTTAGGAAGTTTCCCTCTTGTTAGAGCTGGATGCAATTAATATCTTTCCCCTTTTGTTATTTGTTTGATTTTTATTAACCACATACCACTTTTTCTTTCAATTGAAATTATAATTTTCGACTCGAAATATAATTTATGTAAAAGTTCATTAAAATTATAAAAATAATAGATTAGAGCCAATAAATTAAAAAATATAATAAGTTCAATTCAAAAACTTTATAGGTTGAACCCATGGATTTTAAATCCCGGATCCGCCCATGTATATGGATAATCATTTTAGAAATAGGTATTACAAATTCAAAGCATTAACAGTAAAAAAACACAATAGCCATAGTGTGGTCGGTGAGTACAATTTCCGCGTGCCAAACACTTTGTGGGACACTACTTGTTTTTCCTTTTATTTTTGTGGGAAAAAAATGGTATTTGGAAGAACTTAAGAGTTTATTAGTCTAATTAAAGAGTGGACTTAGGACTCTGATTGGCGTTCCGACTCTTTGAATATGTTCATATACAATAAAACTTCTCTATAACAATCTCGTTTGTTCCAAATACTTTTTAATGTTATAACGAAGTGTTGTTATAGAGAACTTATATTATAACATAACATAAAAATAGTTCCGAAAAAAACTTGACTTTTATAGTGAAGTGTTGTTATATAGGAATGTAGTTATAGATATGTCTCACTGTAGTTAAATTGAAGTTGAGTGCAATGTTTGATTGCAATTTGAGATGTTTAAGTATAGTTTGAACGCTTTGATTGGTAGTATAATAGTTTATGAGCTTAAAAGAGTTTCTAGAGAGAGCAATACTTATTCCATTTCAAAAAGAATGAAGGAGTTTGTAAGGTCAGATTTTTATAATTTTTGGTCTCACTTCGGATAACAATTTCTAAATATATTCAAATTAAAATAAGATAATCAGAAACTACATATAACGACAACAACAACAAAAAACTCAGTTTGATCTCAACATGTGGGGTATGGGGAGGGTTCTCTGTACGTAGACCTTACCCCTATCTAATACAGGTAGAGAGATTGTTTAATCAGAAACTACATATATTTTCTACAAATTAAATTACAAGTTTTTCTAGTGAGAAATATTTTTAAAACGTAGTATTGAAAATTTATGGTGAATAATAATGTTGTTTTTGACTCCACAAACAACACTAATGTCATGTAACTTCAAGTAGATAAAGTAGATACACTACTAGAAATTTGGCCAATACCTACAGTGGCAAACCGAGTAATTTGACAGATCTTTTCTTTTTTAGTCACTTGTGAAATTTTATTGATCGCAGAAAATCGATCGAAAATTACGATTGGCTTCGGTCGCTATTTATTACCAGCCAACTTAATTTCGACAAATTAAAGATGGTCGGAAATCGAGCGATTTTACTAATTTTTCAATCGATGTCGATCGATATTTCTGAACGATTTTCGGCGATTTTCTAAGTGATAGACTTTCTCGTTGACTTGGGAAGTTTCGTTGTTTTTAATTTTCTGTATAAAGAGTAGATGTCAAGCAAGTGATGAAGACAAACAATGCTAATTGCTTCTTGTTGACTATAGTTTATAGCCTACAACGTTTGATTTGAAGAAGACTTTGGAATCGTGTATGAGAATAATATTGTATATGATATATTAGTAATATTGAGATTAGTTGTGCTAGAATTATTTTTTATCGGTCGTTCGATTTTGTGTATTACATGTTTTGAAAGTGTAATTCTATCTTTATACATGCTTATCCATATATTAAAAATCATGGTATTACTATTTACTAAGGCCATGGTTAGTGGCAGAACTAGAATTTTCATAAAAGGGTGTCAAAATATAAAAAATTAGATATACCGTAAAAGTTAAGGAAAGTCAATATATAGTAAATATATATATATATATATGAAACAAAAAAAATATTCTACCAATACAATGTAATTTTCAGGTGATGGAGTATCGATTGACACCCCTAGATTGAATGTGCCTCTGCCGCTGGCCATGGTTTGCTATGTATAAAAGTAATACTGAAAATACTATCAAACAAGATATTAGTAATACAAAAACTAATACACATATCATTTTCCCTAATAAAATCCTACCAAAACGACCCCAGTGAAACATGGATTTAATGACTTGAGTGAAATATGGATTTCAATCTTTGACAATTGATATTATCGAATAATTAAGCCATTATATTTGAAAAGTTTTATCAAGTGGTAACAAAGATCATTCAATCAACAATAGTAAATCCCATATTTAGCAGTCATCCAGATAAGCGGGCATAAGTAAACAACAAAAGTGTGGCTAAAACCTATAAAATATCTACGGGTATAAACAACAACAACAACTACAACTCGGTGTAATTCACAAGTGGGGTTTGGGGAGGGTAGAATGCACGCAGCCTTACCCCTACTTTAAAAGGACAGAGAGACTATTTCGTATAAACAGAACATTAAAAAGATCATATCCATTTTGTAGTTTACGGGTAGCTTATTTAACTATGTACTCTATAAACCACTTAAAGAGTTATATACGCAGTTTACTAAACAACGTGACCTTCAGATACAACAACAATAACAACAACAACAACAACAACAACAACAACAACAACAACATCTTTATTTCGATCAAGTCTGGATCAACTATATGAATTCTTGATATTTCATGTCGTTCTATTTTTAAAATCACTCTCTTTGAGGATCCAAAAAATCGTCGCTGGTGTCAATTTCAGACTCGAGATCACCCTCTGTGCCATCGACGTCTGTTGCTACGTCAGGTTTTGACACTTCTCTCGGGGTCTTAGCCTCTTGTATGATCCGCAAGATATCTTCCACGCGTTGCTGTGGTTGATCGAAAATTTCTTCAAATCTTGAATTTTCAGCATCTATCAGGTCTTTTGACAGATTCTTTAGGAACCAGGAATGTTGCTTTATTTCTGCAATGGTGATCCTCTGTACATTGAAAATTGCAATGTATTTAAAAGCTACTTTAAGCAAAGCCATATCAATATCACAATGTGTGTACAATCATATCATTTGTTGTCAAAAGCAGCGACGGATTCAGGATTTGACCTTTATGAATCCGAGTTAGAATCGTAGCACAACTCATTTGATGTACTAGGTTCGAATATATTATTTGTACTTCTTTAGTGAACTTTTAACATATACCAACTCGTACGGTAAGTCCGCACTTGTCCAACTTTACGACTGCCAGTGACCCCTCTACATATTGCATAGGTCCGCCTCTGCCCAATACGAATAGTTCTAGCCCAAAGAACTATGCAAAACAAAGAGAACTTACTTCTCATGTGATATGTTATTCAATGAAACAACAACAACTACTACTACTATTACGCCTTAATCCGGCGGTGGAGACACCCTTTAGCAAGGGAAGCCATCCGACACTACGTAAAAAAAATCATTTTGTGACATGAAGTAAAGCCTTAAAATCACGATGATCCAAACTTAAACTGCTTAACTCCGAATTATGATAATAAGACGATACTGATTGCCCAAATCTTGTGAAAGCCACAACTTATTCCAAAGCAAGTCGGGTGTTGTATGACTCTTAACCAGCCAGGTCACTTCATTTAAACTCATCTTATTTCAATATTATCTATGATATTCAATGAAGCGCTATTGATTAACAAAATCTAATTTATGAATCTTCCTCTAATAACTTGAACACATGTTATTTCTTCAAGAAAAGAGAGTTACCTTGGAGGGGTTTGCAACAAAAATTCCAGAAAGGAGATTCCTACATTCAGCAGATATTCGTACATAATCTGGTATGGAGTACTGAGCATTCTTTATTTTCTGAAAAAGAAAAAGAAAGAAGAAACCCTTAAGTTGTTAAATGACACTAACAGTAATATACAGTCAGACGTCTCTATAACAGTATCCCTATAGCATTCACTATAAAACCTAAGTTTTTCTCGGAACTGATTTTTTATGTTATGTTATAATATATGTCCTTTATAATAACATTTCACTATAGCATCCAAAAATATTGGAATAAACAAGGCTGTTATAGAAATGTTTGACGGTATCAATTAACATAATATTTAAACATCAGCTGAGAACTAAAATCAAAGACTTCATAAGCTAACCTCAATGGTTTTACGAAAATTTCTTGGATCTTCAGGATCTTCAAAAGGGTATGCTCCTACTAACATCACATATAGTGTCACCCCACATGACCACACATCTGCAATCTGTAAAATATAGAACTTTCAAATGAGCAGAATATTCCTAGTGAAACAGTGGCAGATGTAGCTTATTAGCTTCGTATTCGATTGAACCTGATATTTTCGACACATAACATGTATATAAGAGCAGTGCGGTGCATTAAATTCCCGTTATGTGCGGGATTCGGGAAAGGACTGGACCAAAAAAGTCTATTGTACGCAGTCTTCTCCTGTATTTCTGTAAGAGACTGTTTCCACGCAATGGCAAAGCCTGGAATCTCCTTAAGGATGTTCAGACTTGGTAGAAGTAAAAAAGAAAAGTTCCGGCAAAGGGTGTTCAAGATGTTCAATATATGTTATAGATAGCTAAAATCTTATATTTTACTTATATACACAGTATAATTTTTCGTAATATCTCGATCAAGGGTGGTCAGTTGACCACCGTTGTCAAAAGGTGGCTTTGCCCATGTTTCCATGGCTCGAACCCGTGACCTCCTAGTCACATGTCAGCAATTTTACCAGTTACACTAAGGTTATCCTTCAAACACGAAACATGTATATATCATGTTGAAAACGTGAATGAGTTGTTCTCTTCTTATATAGAACTTTCAAATGAGCATAGTGTCCCTAGTGAAACAGTGGCGGATGTAGCTTATTAGCTTTGTATTCTAACTGAACCTGATATTTTCGACACGAAAACATGTAAAAAATGTGAGTGTAACAAGAATGAGTTGTTCTCTTCTTATATGGTAAAGTCAATCCTCGGCTGTTAAGTTATACTCAAAGTTCATTTTCTTTCTAAGACGTAATAATCTAAAGAGAGTTTCCGTACCTTCCCATCATATTCCTTCCGTGAGAGAACCTCAGGGGCAATATAAGCTGGTGTTCCAACAGCCGACTTAGGTTGTGAGTGCAACAAACCAGACTATACGAAAAAGAAAATGTATAGTTACTACCTGTTATATTACTAAAGAAAAGATTAGCGACTAATTTCGTAACAGAAAGCAAGAAACCTTGGAATAACCAAAATCGCATATTTTTACACGTGGCGTTGGACTTCCATCAAGGAGTGTATTCTCCAACTTTAAATCCCGGTGACAAATTTCCTACAGTAAAAAAAATCATGAAAAAATGATAACAAACATAATACAATGGGAAAGTATGAATTTTACCATTGAATGGCAGTAACTAACTCCAGATATTAGCTGTTGGAAGAAGAACCGAGCCTTTTTTTTTGGGAATAACAAGAACGAAGATTAGTATAACGTTTTTCATATTGTCAAAAAATACAGAAAGAATATAAGGAATTGGAGATCTTTATAACCTCATCTTCACTAAATCTACCAGCACTGCATATTTTAGCAAAAAGTTCACCACCTGCTGCATATTCCATAACAATTGCTAAATGTGTTGGAGTTAACAAGACCTACAACAAAAGAGCGCACGTTCAGTGACCACACGTGAAATTAACAACAATGCAAATGGCTCCTCAATTTAGTACAACAATAATAATATACTCAGTAAAATCTCACAAGTGGAATTCGGAGAGGTCAGGATAATGTGTACGCAGACCTTAACGTACCTTAGGAAAGTAGAGAAGTTATTTCTAATTCGACTCAATTTAGTATTAAAAAAATGCATTTCCATTAGTAACGGTCAAATTTGCCCAAGTACTATCTGAAATTGAGCAACTTTGTCATCTGTTAGACTTTTGGCCTAATATTACTCCCTCGAATAAAAATTCTCGGTTTTGGCCCTTGTTCCCTAATGGAGCTCGAGCCTGAGTGAAAATTTAAAGGGAAATTTTCGTTCCTATACCGTATAGGAAACTATATTACCAAATATGTTTATAGTTTGCATATTACCTGTCTTCCTAATACTATTTCTACAAAAAATAGACAATTCATTAAATAAGGAATCATTGTAGTTATAAGCTTCCTTATTTAGGCGCGCTAATATTGGGGAATTAAAGATTCTTTCAGATATTTCATTAAATAAGGAATCATTGTAGTTGTAGGCTTCCTTATTTAGACGCGCTAATATTGGGAATTCCTCAATTAATTGTCTGGTTTTAATGGATTCGATCTCATCTTTTTAAAATATTTAATTACTTGAAACTCAACTGAAAGAATTAAAAATATACAAGTTGTTCTAGGATGTCAACACATACGTCTAACGTAACAATATTGCAGATGCGTGTTAGTAAGAAAAAAGTGGATGATTTAGTACTNTTGTATTCTGATTGTAGGTTTTTTTTTTTTTTTTTTTTTTCACAAATAAAAAACGACTAAAACTTCTACAAATCTTCTGCAAAAAACGTAATTATATTGAAAATCCCAATTATGCTACAATTGAATGGGAATTAGGATATAGAAATTCAATGTACCCAGTTTGTAGATATTTTGTACATAAATTGTAAGATTATTTGTATTCTGATTGTAGATGCTTTGTTTTCTGTTTTCACAAATCAAAAACGACTAAAACTTCTACAAATCTTCTACAAAAAACGTAATCATATCGAAAATCCCAATTATGCTATAATTGAATGGGAATTGAGATATAAAAATTCAATGTACCTAGTTTGTAGATATTTTGTACATAAATTGTAAGATTATTTGTATTCTGATTGTAGATGCTTTGTTTTCTGTTTTCACAAATCAAAAACGACTAAAACTTCTACAAATCTTCTGCAAAAAACGCAATTATGTCGAAAATCCCAATTATGCTACAATTGAATGGGAATTGGGAATATTAAAATTCCATGTACCCAGTTTGTAGATATTTTGTACATAAATTGTAAGATTATTTGTATTCTGATTGTAGATGCTTTGTTTTTTGTTTTCAAAAATAAAAAATGACTAAAACTTCTACAAATCTTCTGCAAAAAACGCAATTATGTCGAAAATCCCAATTATGCTCAATTATGTGATTCTTCTATATGCTCTTGTTACTCCTTACGAAACTGCTATGCTAAATATGGAATCCAAAAAAACATGAAGAAGAGGATAGATCTTCCTAAGCAAAATCCTCCCATGAACTGTTACAAGAAAATTGACTTTTGCCAACAATTGAAGCATAAAAAAAAGAAGATAAAAAGATATGTTCGACAGTTCGAGCTCAGAACATATTGAGAATCAAACTCTGGGAGATAAACCTTAATGTGAAGGAACCCGAAATCATAACCATCAAATCGACCAGGCTTGTGCTCATCTTCCCCGGGCACAAAAACATTGGGACAAGATTGCAGAAGTGCCGACAGTTTCTTGGCTATGGAAGAAATAATGGGATTTTGATACAGAAATCGTGGGTGTGGGAGGGAAACGTGGGTGAAGGTGTGAGAATTGGAGAGAGAAACGTGGAGGGAGAGGGATTAGAAGGAATATACGGTACCATTAAATTAGGAGTGTAATTAATACCCTTAAAATTTACTAATGGTATATAATTGGTAATTAGGTATACTAAATGTAATTATATCAAACCTTAAACATTGAGGGTAATATAGTTTCCTACATGGCATAGGAATGTAAAAATTCCAAATTTAAAACCATAGCCAAAAGTTAAGGAATAAATTCAAACCATTTTTTCTCCATGAATTTGGACACATGAAGTCCACCCATTTCATGTTTCGTCATGGCAAATACGAGACGATTTGCTAATAACAAGGATATTAATTGACCAAAATTTTAAAAGATAGCAAAATTAAACAATTTGGAACAGTGTAAGGGAAAATTTGGACATTTTCCTTTTAATAAAATCAAGTATTCACAGCAACAGAAGAGTGGTAATTACCTCTTTAAATCTGACAATATTGGGATGCTTTAATGATCTATGATTTATTATTTCCCTCTGCACATTCTCATCAATCTGAAACAAGAAAAAGAATCCGTTTCTGTTTAAAAGGCTATTACATAACCAAAAGAATTAAGTGCTCTTGGTTTAGCCGGTCGAAAGTAGTTGATACGCATTAAATGCTTAAAAACGCTTTTACATGCAGAAACAAGAGCGGAGCTAGAGTGTAGCCAGCGGGTTCGGCCGAATCGAGTAATTTTGGTTCGAACTCTGTATTTGTATTAAAAAATCTATTGAATATGTATAGATTATTAATTTAGAACCTAGTAACTTAAAACGATTAGAATTCTGAACTCATAAGCTTGAAATCCTGGCTCCGCCTCTGTACAGAAACTGATATTCTAAATATGCACTTACAATGTATCGATAGAAGTGTTGAAACAGATAATAGCACAACAAAGTCAGTACAATCCCGAACAAGTGAAAAATCATTTAAGACGCAAAATACTTGATATGGAAAATTACCTTATTTCCTCTTTCAATGTATTTGACAGCAACAAGCTCCTTTGTTTTCATGTCCTTGACAAGTCTAGCCACCCCAAAATGCCCAGAACCAAGTTTTTTTAATGGCTCATATCTCTCTTCCATTTTCCAACTCAACTCAAAATCAGCAAATAAACAATATTTTTGAAATCTTGAAATGTAAAAACACTCACAAATTGTAAAATCTTCAACTTGAAAAGCCACTCACACTTCCTGACCAATCCTAGTTATTGAAAATACTCAACCCTCACTACTAATTATATAGTGAGCAATTTGTTTTAATAAACATTTTGTTAGACCACTACTCTCTTTTATAAATAATGAAAATCATTTTGAAATAATAAAACAACCTTGAGAATCTACATGAACATTTGTATATATTATATTAAAGGACATGTATATATATATATATAAATATATATTATTAAGGGGTTGGCTTCAAACTTCAAAGTTCATTCAATCTATGAAGACAATTTCTTCAATAGATTCTGTGTCTGACACTGTGTTGTTTTTCTAGTTTAAGATGTAACTTGTAGGATAACGTTTTAATTTCAAACTTTACTAAGATTTTAGTTTTCCGACAGCATAAAAGATATTTACAAAATTAAATTATTTTTAAGAATAAACAATACAGTAATTAGGTTATTTCAATTCGCGTCAAAAAATTTCACATAGAGATAACAAAGGACCTTAACCCAAATTTAGGATGAAGAAGTACTTTTTAGTTGTTACTTGTTATAACTATTCTAGCTTTGTAAAGTATATTATCCACTCTAGGGTCGCTAGCTACTAAACTAAGTTTACCGACCAATTGCTGGTGCTTTGCACCTGCCGCTTTCAGTTATGTTGGAGTATTATTATTTTTAACCTACGTCAGAAATTATTTATATTCAATAATCGAATAAGTATATAAAATCTGTATAATTCTTGTATATAATATTCATAATGTATATATACAAAAAATATAGAGTACATTTTTTTGGATACTAGTTTTAGGATACGCACTTTGCGCGCAGAAGGGGATCCAAGATATAAATCATATGAGTTTAATTTTAAGGCTTTTAACATTGAACACATTATATTTTTAAATTTATGGGTTCATATCTACTATTTTTGCAGTTTTAATGAATTTTTACATATAAATTTTTATTCCGCGTTGACAGTTATGGGTTCAATTGAACCCCTAGGTTGTACACTGCATCTGCCACTGTTTGCGCGTGTACCAAATCGATGAATGTATGCTTAAAAATTCTCATACATATTATTAAGCATTATGTTTAAGTTATTAAATAGAATTTAATGAAAAAATATAAGTTCCTAAGACTATGAATATTGATCTCATTTAACTAACTCAATAAAAAAAATCAATTCGCTTAAGTGCTCAAAAATGTCTTGTTGTGATTTGTCAAATATCAAAAAATTTAATCTTTTATCTTTTCTAGATTTGAGAATAAAGAAGTTGGCCGTATAATTCCTAGGAAAAAGAAATGCTAACTTATAATAAATTTTTTAAAAACAATTAATATATTTTATGAAAAATAGCACGAACACAAATGCGCACGTACCAGTGATTTTCTCGGATGCCACCAACTAGACTCAATTTTAACAAATTGAGATATATACAATAGTTTAAATATTTAAGTTGGAACAGAAGTGCACATCCAATGGAACTTTAAAATTCTATATCAAATTCACGAGATATTTACATTCCTAATTTGTATGTAGTTACAAAAAAAATGATATAAACGAATCGTTTGATATTTATTTAGTTGATTTTAATATCCTAGAAATTAGGATTTTACATAGTGATTTAAATAAGGAAAGCTTTAACAAGAAAAGTTTTAGTTGATTTCAAACTCTACATATTAGGAAAATAATAAAATAGCTATTTCTACATATTAGGAAAATAACATAAAATTACTATTTTGTCCAATGTAAAATTTATTTTAAAAGGGTAAAAAAAACGAACTATTTTTCTTTAAGAATTTTCGTGCTTTTAATATAGTATAGATAAATTATTTTCAAAGCGGTTATACAATGTCATTTCCATATTATTGTCACTTTTTTTTCTGAAAACAGTAGTTGCCATGTTGTTCCTTTTCCATGTAGCATCGTAGCTACCCTTCCCCACTTAAATACAAGGCAAACAATATGGCGCGTAGCCTCCTAATCATATCTAAGCAATTCTTTTCTAATAACGGAAAAATCTCCGAACGCTAATGGTGCACGGTTTAAAATTTGATGATTAATAGGTTTACCTCTCTATCCTTCTTCACTTAAATGCAAGACTTTTGTTGACAATAAGGTTCGAACCAATAACCTGCACCTAACCCACACATCACATATTGCGCCCCTACCACTAAACCAAAGCCTTAGGTAGAAGTTCTCTAACATTCTTCATGCAACAGACCCAAGCATTCCGCAGAGTAACAAGGAACAATTTTTGCAACCTATATGCACTTTGAGGGTTCAATTCTCCAGTTATGCGATAAATCAAAACACAGTACTGTACTAGTGATCTTACAGTTCCTAATTCTTTTAGTGGTTATAACTTCTTCCACACTTATCTGAGCACATATATACAAACATGTGTTGATTTTATATATAATTCATACACCACTCTTTGGTTTCTTCTATCAATTTTATGTGCCTATTTGATAGTTATTGCTCTTGCTAACTACACCATACTTTATTTTCTTCTTTCCTTCTTATTGGGTTTCAGAATTTCTTTCAATCAATGAGTATGTAGAACTACATTGACATATCCTACCACAAAACGAAAATTAACATTCCTTTTGCATCAAACAAATGGGGAATTAAGAAATGAGTATCATCAAACACCTGAAAACAATCACCAGGACATATATATGCTAACATGATGATTCTATTTATTTATTTTTTGATAACTATGGTGTCTGGGTCAGCTTGCGCGCAACTCGACTAATTCCATGGAATACCTGCTATCTCCCACCATCAACAAGTAGGTAACTTTATCCAAAAGGTTTAGACAGATGAAAAGAAATCACTAATGTTTTTGCCTTTACTGAGATTTGAATCTGAGACCTTGTGATTCTCACTCACTTCATTAACCACTAGGCCACATCCTTACTACGATGATGCTATTTACCCTTAATGATTCAGGAATCCTCACATACTAAACAAAATAATAGCTTCCAGACAAACATAGTATTTTTGGTACAACATTACGAATAATACTGCAATACTCAAATCACCATGAGAAATAAGTTTTTTTTTTACAACATATGAAGATAAAGATAAAGAAAGGATCGGAAACAATAAGTGCATACCCCCCAATCTGTTGGTGGTTCTTTAAATTTCTGACTCCATTGAAAATCTTCGACCGAGGCCGTTAAAGCACCATAATCTCTAGCAGCCCTCGTCAGCAATTCCGAAAATTGTTCCTGCACTATTCACTCAATAACATTAGGCGTCTATCTATTGGCTCATCACAGGGTTGCAAGGCTGCGTACGATAAGCCCTTGTGGTCTGGCCCTTCCTCGGACTCCGTGCATAACGGGAGCTTAGCGCACTGGACTGGCCTTTCTTGCTCTGGCAAGTAACTAACCTGATATTCAGCTTCCACAAGAATGCAATCCAACGAATATGGTTGTTGAAGGCGAGCTATTATGCAGTCCTAAAAAATATACAGAAGATGTTTATGCAAACACAGCAGAAAAATGAAGCAATTAAGGAGAGAAGTGGCAATGACCAAATTATTAGATAAGAGGATACTATTAATTCTGCTACTGGACGAAATTTGCTTCACTACACTTCAAATAAAGTTGTCAATACTCTTTGCTAGAAGCAACTGCAAGCTAATGCAAGCATTCTTAAACACTTGAAACAAGTAGGATTGATGCCTCCCCTATAGGAGGGAATTTGGTTTAGTTTCAAAGAGGTGGACTGTAACGACCCGGCCGGTCGATTCGAGAGTTATAGCCTCGTTTTCCTCATTTTTGCTTCTTTTGTGCTTTACAACTTTATTTTATCGTATCGGGTTGGTTTGTTCGGGTCCAGAGTGATTTCGGAGTGAATTGAAACACTTAGTCTCTAAATTAGAAGCCTAAGTTGGAAAAGTCAACCGGATGTTGACTTGTGGGTAAACGACCTCGGATTTGGATTTTGATGATTCTGTCAGCTTCGTTAGGTGATTTTGGACTTAGGAGCGCGTCCAGAATGTGATTTGGGGATCTGTAGTAGAATTAGGCTTGAATTGGCGAAAAAAATTGGCGATTTTGGTCGGCAGTGGAAAATTTGATATCGAGGTCGGAATGGATTTCCAGAAGTTGGAGTAGGTTTGTAGTGTTATTTGTGACGTATATGTAAAATTTGAAGTCATTCAGACGTGGTTTAGTAGGTTTTGGCGTCGTTTGCGGAATTTGAAAGTTTAGAAGTTCTTAGGCTTGAATTCGAGGGTAATCGGGTGTTTTGAGTGATCGAAGGCTCGACTAAGTTCGTATGTTGATATATGACTTGTTGGTATGTTTGGTTGAGGTCCCGAGGGGCTCGGGGTGATTTCGGATGGCTAACGGGAGGTTTGGAAATGGAGCTTAACTGCTGGTGTTTTTTTGCACCGGCAGAGGGGGAGCCGCAGGAGTGCTTGGAGAGTCGCAGATGCGGACATAGAGGACCTGGGCTGGAATCGCAGGTGCGTGAGGGTGGTCACTACTGTGAGCCCGCAGATGCGAGGCTGAGTCGCAGATGCGTAAGTAAGGAGATTGGCCATTTCCGTAAAAGCGGAAGGAGATGCGCAGGCGCGAGAGGTTGGCCGTAGATGCGGAATCTGGGATATTAAGTGAGTTCCGCACTTGCGATAGAAATTCCACAGGTGCGGTGTCGCAGAAGCGAGCAAGTGGACCGTAGGTGCGGTTCACTATTTTTGCTCATTTCCACCATTTTCAATTCAGACTTCGGAGCTTTTGGGGTGATTTTTGAAGAGGATTCAAGGATATTCACTAAGGTAAGTTACTTGAGCTCTATTATCATTAGCTATGGTGTTTTCCCATTGATTTTCCCCTAATTAGTAAGATTTTTGAAGTGAAATAAGGGTTAGGGCTTGAGATTTTGGAGAGTGTAATTTGGGGATTTGAGAGACCAAATGATGTCGGATTTTGATGAATTTAGTATGGGTAGACTCGTGAGTGAATTGGCTTTCCGGTTTTGTGACTTTTGTCGGATTTTGAGACGTGGACCCGGGGGCCGGGTTTGAGTGAATTTCGGGATTTAGCCTATAATTGGTATTTTTCTTGTGGAATGTATTCCTTTAGCTCATATTGATCGTAATGTATTGCTTGTGGCTAGATTCGGGGCATTTGGAGGCCGATTCGAGAGGAAGGGGCATTCCGGAGTAGGAATTCTACGCAGTTGAGGTAAGTAACAATTTTAAATCTAGTCTTGTGGGTACGAAACCCGGAGTTGATATAATGTGACTGTTTGGAAGTGGCACCCATGCTAGGTGATGGGCGTGGGTGTGGGCGTGTGGGTGTACGCCGTGAGGGATTGAGACTTGGTCCGTCCCAGGAGACTGTGAAGTCTAATGGCCTTTATTTGTGTTTATATGCATTTTTATCTGCTAGAACTTGACTGTCTTTCATGTTAGAAATCATGCTTAGGCTATGTACCAGCTTTTGGTAGTTATACTCAATCATAGTGATTCTTGTACATGTTAACCTCAATCTCTGTTATCTCCTTGCTGATACACTGTAATACTTTGATTTGGGTTGTTTTCCCTTTCTTTATTGAGAGCTGTGAGACTAGAAGGGTTCATGACTGAGTGAGGCCGAGGGCTCGTTTGTGAGGTATTGTACCTTAGCACGTGAGTTGTTTGTGCGGATTCTGATGTGATATGGTGGGATGTGAGTTGTCTGTGCTGGTCTTAATATGATATTATAGCACGTGAGTTGTCCGTGCAGATTATAACGCTTGGGTTGTAGGAGCCCCTCCGGAGTCTGAACACCCCCAGTGAACGCAGGTACCTATTGAGCGTGTGTATTGAGGACTGAGAGTCGAGTGTCGAGTAATTGAGGGTTTGAGTAACAGGTTCTGTGATGTTTCATCTATTTCACTTTGTTGCTGCATTTAATTGATATTGTTTTGCTAGAATTAGAAATTATGCAACTGATTTTTACTCATGTTTACTCTTAACTGTGAAATTATCAGCTAGATTGTTATGTATAACTTGTCACTACTTCTCAATTCCTTATTTATTGATGTTACTTACTGAGTCAGTTGTACTCATACTACACCCTGCACTACATGTGCAGATCCAGGTGTGTCTGAGCACGGAGACCGTTGAGTCCAGGCCTATTTGAGTTTCGGAGACTGCAAGTTAGTTGCCAGCGTCCGCAGGACCTTGTTACTCCTTTTACATTTCTTTCCGTTTTGTAATGATATTTAGACATTTGGCTGTAATAGTTTTAATACTTAGACACTCATGACTTGGTGACACCCTGATGTTTGAGGCTCGTTTTCCGCACTTTATTTCTAATTTGAGTTTAACTATGATTTTATGGAAAATTCATGATATGAAAAGCTTTACATTACTTTTATATCTAATTTGGAAGTATTTTTTGGAAGGTCGGCTTGCCTGGTACCATCGATAGGCCCCATCATGACATGTTAGGTTTTGGGTCGTGACATGGACAGAGAAGATCATAATGAGATAATCCATCCATTCCACTTTATGTGAACCTATTTTTTTTGGTCCGTTAAAAAAAGAATGGTCCATTTCTAAATTTGGAAACAATTTAGCTTAATTTTACAATTATACCTTAATGAGAAGTTTTTATAACTACACAAATATTCTGGCCCCTTTTTAACTTGTTTAGGACCACAAATTTCAAAAGTCTTCATTTTTTCTTAAGTTCCGTGCCCAGTCAAACAAGTTCACATAAATTGGAATAGAGGGAGTATTTGAATATCATCAAATGTAAAACAAAGAAGAAAATAGAGGTTAAATTTCAAATTTTGACCAATTTATTAAACTATTAAATTGAGCTGCCAACCCAATGTGAGCTAGTCCCTAACTATAGCACTAAGGGGTCGTTTGGTAGAGTGTATAAAAATAATGTTGAATATAATGTATTAGTAATGCTGATATTAGTTATGCTTGCATTAGTTATGCTGGTATTAATTATGCTAACATATTTCTAATTCATTATTTGGTTTGATGTATTAAAGTATTGCACTATTTCTAAAAGAATTGTTTGTTTACAAAAATACCCTCGTAACAGTCCATCACTTTATCTTTTTAAAAAAAAAATATATTGAAGAATATTTGTATATGAAAAATATTTAAAAACTTATTTGATTTGTCTACCTATATTGTAGTATAGAACTTAATATTTATCTATAAAAAAAAATGCTAAGTATTTATTTATTTACTAGGGATATAATTTTATTTTTCTCTTTTTTAGATTATTTCAAACTTGCATTATATAAAGAATATTTTAATCAAGTATAAATTTTGAAGGACATTTTTGTCTTTAACTAAGTTTATGCATGCATTAAAGCCCATTGCATTGTTAATACCATGATTTCTTATGCATTAGTTATGCATTGGATAATACCAAATAGGGTATATAACTAATGCTTGCATAACTAATGCATAGGTTCAAAAAGTGTACCAAACAAAGTATTACTAATACACCAATCTAATGCAAGCATTATTTTACCTAATGCATCCTACCAAACAACCCCTAAAGCTCTTTATGCATGTGAATACTCGGATGACTAAATAGTAAAAAGAGAACGACATCTAACATGTATTAATTAATACAAAAACAAATAATTGTATAAGGAAGGCTCTGTGGGGCATTTGCATCTATACCCGCTTTTTGGGTCACGTTTTAATTTATACCCGCTTTATAAAATATATTTGCAAGCGTACCCACCTTTTGCGTAATTTCAGGCATACGAGCCTGAAGTAGCAAAATTTTTTGAATGAAGTGGAGCAAAACTTCAAATATTTTTGCATGAAGTTTGACATGACTTGCAAAGACAATCACACAAATTTCAGTTCATAGTGCAAATGACAAATTTTGGTTCAATAAAACAACAACATGTGTTGATTGAAGTTTTTGTTTGTAATTGCTGAACTTCAGCATTCTATTAGCTGAAACTTTGTTTGTAATTGCTGAACTTCAGCATTTTAACAGAAGCTTTGTTCTGTATTTGCTAAACTACAACATGTTTTAGCTGAAACTTTGTTCTGTATTAGCTGAACTTCAGCATGTTTTAGCTGAAGCTTTGTTATGTTTGTGATGAACTTCAGGGCTGAAGTTTGTTTTGTATTTGCTGAACTTCAGCATTTTAGGAGCTGAAGTTTTTGTTTATATTTGCTGAACTTCAGCATTCTTTGAGCTGAAATTCTAAAGCAACAATGAATTTAATAGATCATGATTAGCGGTGATTGATGTTGTTCATTTCAAAGATTAAAGAAATGAAAATATTTTCGACATGAAAACAAGTTACTACAGATAAATTAGAACCAAAAATCAATGTGCTTGTAAAGCTAAAATATCTAAGAGGTTAAATTATTGTGAATAAGACCAAACTGAACATAATAGGACAAGCAGATATATATAAATTATCAGGGTAAAACGCATAATAATATCTCAATCTTTAGCATTCAGAAAACGAAGGAGGAGCTGAAGTTGTTTAAACGGTGGATACAAGTTAAAACTTTTTTAAAAAGTAAGTATAAGTTAAATGGGAGCGACCAAATAAAACGCTCCGTGCAATTTTTACGGCTCGGTGAACTTTTGTTAACATTGTTCAGAATGTTCCTTTTTTTTTAATGGTTAAGTTGTTTTGATAGAATGATTTCAAACTCAGATTGGCCGGACACACCATGTGCGGACCTCAATTACAAATTTTAAAAACTAATTTAGGGAAGTTCTCGAATTATTTTGAATGATTTCGAACCCATTCCCTGCTGAAATGGACAGGACATGAACATCTATATACTGGTAGGAAGCGCGTTCACTAGATTCAAAACACCATTTCGTGTTGGATAATTTTTGAGCCCGTTTGGACATAAGAATTTTTCTCCTTTTTTTAAAAAGAAATTTCACCTTTTTTTGAAATCAACATTTATTTATAAAATTTCCAATTTTTCACTTTAAGATGCATTTTAGAAATTTTTGAATATTTGAAAAACTCCAAAAAACTGTTTTTCAATTTTTTTACTCAAATCACTCACAAAACTTCAAAAACAACTCAAAATCATATTCATGTCCAAACACAACTCTAAGTAGGCATTTGGACATAACAATTGTAAAATTCGAAAAAAAAATTTAAAATTTTTTTCAAGTGAAAATGGTATTTGAAATTTAGAGTTGTGTTTGGACATAAATTTCAATTTGAGTTATTTTTGAAGTTTTGCGAGTGTTTGAATGAAAATTTTGAAAACAACTTCTTGCAGTTTTTCAAATTTTCTAAAATTTTCAAAATGCATCTTCAAGTGAAAATTGAAAATTTTATAAATAAACACTGATTTCGAAAAAAAAGTGAAATTTTTTTGAAAAAATCTTCCATCAAATTTTATGTCCAAACGGACACTAAATTTCAGATACCATTTTCACTTGTAAAAAATTTCTCCCCCTATTTTTAGAATTTTACAATTCTTATGTCCAAACGCCCACTTAAGGAACACGTAAAAACTTGAAAAGATAGATGAAATTCATTAGAATCGCAACAATGGCACCTTTCGACGTTGAAGTTCCACTTGTGAATCTGCAATTTTCCTTTGAACAACAGTGAGTTCCTTCAAGACCCTTATCAAATCATCACCTTTTTCACCGGTGGTGGTGGATAAATTTTGGATCTCGTCCGCAACATTCTTTAGTTCCGATAAATATAAGTACAAATAAAGCTAAAATAACCATCCTAAGAAAACAAACACTACTACTACTACAACTACGACTCAGTGTTAAAGAGTTAAAGGTCAGTTATATGAATCCTTACGGATAAATATTACTCCATACAGACTCATTTCATGCCAATATTAAGCAGATACAAATAAAACGTAGCAAAAGTTTTCGATATTTTCTAGACGTACAAATTTTTAGACTAAACCACTCACTACTAGAAGTCCGTTAAAAACCGACCAAAAAAATCGATCAAAGTTGATCGGTTATGGCCAACTACCGACCAAAACGCGACTATTTACGTGTGGACGGTATTTTGACAGTCGGAAATGAATACCGACCAAAGTTGATCGGAAATTACCGACCAATGAGGTCGGTCAATTAAATTCAAAAAAAAAATTGCAAAATTTCCCAACTAAAGTTGGTCGGTATTTTAACTATGTAATCGAAAGATTCACCATCTGAAAATCGAACCGGGGTATGTACTATGGCAGGATACTATTCTACCACTACACCATTGGTGTATTTTATTTTAAGATTGTCTTTTATTTGGTTTATACTCTTTAATTGTATTTTCACACAAAAATAACCGACCAAAGTTGGTCGATTTTCTTAAAAAATAAAATTACCGACCAAAGTTGGTCGATTTTTTAAAAATGACCGGCCGAATTAACCGACCAATTTTGGTCATTTTTTAATATTAATTTTTATTTATTTTAATTGAAAAACCGACCAAAGTTAGTCGATTTCTTGAAAAATAAATTTCACGGGACTCAAAAATAGTTTCTCGCATTTTTGCGCCAAAAAAATCGATCAAAGTTGGTCGGTTTCGTAAAAAAATAATATATTTTTTGAAAAACTTACCAACTTTGATCGATTTTTTGATCGACCAAAATTGATCGATTTTTCTTGATCGATTTTTACCGAATTTCTAATATTGACTCCTATAAAACATAGGACTTTAATTGAAAGTGCTAATTTGTCTAGAAAGGAAAGAAGAGAGTTAAGAGAAGGAAAAGAAACCTGCAATGAGGAAGGGCTCAATCAATCACGAAAGCATAGATAAATTGCAATATTCAAAATCTCCTAAATTAAATTCAAGTATAAAACAAATTCAGAGTTGCACCGTCACTCTTCTTTTTTACGGTGGTGTCGGGTTAGCTTATCGGTACCTCAGTTATTCTATTGGATATCGGCTATTTCTCACCAATTTATATTACCGGATAATTCTACCACCAAGACGTAAGCAAATGAGAAAGAAATCATCGTGTTTTCTTTTTTGCCTCCGCTTAAAGTGGAATAGTCACTTTTTAGCGAGAAACATCTAGAATCTTGAGTTAACCATGCCCCCACACCCCACACCCAATTTCACCCATTTCCTAGCAGCATTTTAAAGTTGCATCTCAATTTTAGTCGAAATTCTCTAATCGTTTTCTTTTTCCTTCAGTAAAATCCAATTACCTAAATGTAACTTTCGACAAGAGGGTTGCTCAAATGGTCAACATCTCTCATCTATAACCCCGGGATCGTGGTTTCAAGTGGAGCAATAACTCCAACAAAAGGGATCAAAGATTTTTTAATTATAACTATTGACAAATGACAATTGACAACAATAAAGTTACGAACTTGTAAAGGCATATATAAAAAAAATATTATAAGTAGGGATATGAAAAAATGGACCCCTTTCTCTCTCTTCTTTCTCACTCTATAACGACTACTACAAATTTTGAACTTCAGTTCCTTCTGGTTTGGATTTTGGCCACTAAACTAACAAAATAACCCGGCCCGGTTTAAGGAAGACCGGGGTCTGGAAGTTGGACCCCTGTTGAGCCCGTTAAGCAGTTGAACTGGACTTACCCAGACCACAAACTTTATTGGGGTATTGGCATGGTGTGACAATGTACTCACCCAAGTGGCAGAAAATAATCCTAGTTATAGATATTGACACCAAATAGCCCATAAATGTATATCACAATAATAATATGCATATCAAAATATATATTACAATTTTATTTTTCTTCTTTTTTTTTATATAAAAGTATATATAAATTTGTTATTTTCCTACTTTATTATCTAAAATATAAAATGATAAATAAAATTATTTACAATTTATTTTTATCTCTATATCAATGTATATCATAATGAAAATAATTGTATCATTTATATCTCACAGTGTATAACACATCAAATAATGTGTATACCAAATATATATTACAAGTTTATTTTATTCTTAATGTATATCAAATGTATATAAATTTTTTTTGTTTATCAAAATGTAAATAAAAGATATTTTTTTCTTTGTATATTTCAGTGTATAACACATAGTTTCTTGTGGATATACACTAATATATTTGCTAGAGATATATTGGTATACAAAATGAGAATTAGATATATTTTTGTATATCATTGTGTATAACATATTAATAATGTGTATATAAACAAAATATATTAAAATTTTATTTTTTTATAACACAATTTAGATTGAAAACTCAAATTCAAGACGACTCCACATGTGTATCCCCTATTATATCCCGTGAATATCTCTATGTACATCAGTGATATCTCATGTGTAGCTGTGTATATCCATAAAATTTTTTATTATATATACGATATACAATGTTATATACACAGGCATCCATAAAAACATTGTGTTGTGTACACGATATACAAACTGATATACATAGATGTCCTTAAAAACTGTCTGGATATACACTGATGTTCACGATATACAACGTGATATACACATGTCGCAGTTGGATTTTTAGGTCTGATTTTTTACCTAAAATCAGTCTAATTCACTTCTAATCTTGCTCAAATTTTGTATATAGCCTCGTTTAGGTATTTTCAACCAATTTCAATAACACCCACTTATTCAATCCAACCAAAACAAAAAAGAAGAGAGAAGAAAAAAAAAGTTAGAAATATATTTTTTCTCTCTTAGTTTTTGCTTCTGATTTTCTCTAATGTGAGATCAACCTTCACTTTTCATCCCACTGATTTTATTGCACAATTTGCAAGAATTTTTTCTTAACTATGAGAGAGAAAGAGAAGAGGTAGAAGAAGAAATCAAGAAGAGAAAGGGGGAGGGAAGCCAAAATAAGCGAGTAGTTTTTTTTAGAGAGAATATATAAGAGAGTAGTTTTTTTAGGATTTGGTTATATAAGCTATCTTTGCCAAACCTAATGTAAAACTAAAAAATTACCAATTATTGTTATATGTTGTTATAGAATGTCAATTTTTCATCTTTAATTGGGCCAATTCGGGCCCAACTTAGCCCATTTGCAAGGCCTACTTTCACCTATATTTGCTACCGTTAACCATTTGCACTATCTTTTTCACCTCTGAATATAATTTAGACCTTTTCTTCTTTCACTTATATATACTAGAGCATGCAAGCTCCCATTATGTACTTTATGTTAATGTCTGACCGGAGGCAGATTTAGGATTTAAAGTTTAGGAGTTCTGGTGCCAACCTCAACTTAATGTAAAATAATAATTGATTTTACAGTTAAATATTTATAAATGTTCAATTGATTTTTAAATACATATGTAGAGTGTGGGAATTTTTTTTTATTTTCCATGAACCCATTAGTTATGATGTAGATCCGCCGTCTATGACGACAACAATAACAACAATAATCCAGTTAAATTTTACTAGCGGAGTATGAAGAGGGTAGAGTGCACAAGGCGACTGGAGCAACCTTTGAAGGCGCTCGGCCTTGTTCACCCTTTCAGCTAAGTATCCTACCTCGAAGGGATAGAGACGCTGTTTTTGAAGGATTCTCGGCTCAAGAAAACGAAAAGAGACAAAGATGCACCGCCCATGACATTGAGAGTATATTTATTCATTTTTTGCACATGTTCTTATCTTTTATATCTCTGGTAAAATTTCAAAGACTAAAAGTATTTGAACATGTTCTTTTCTTGACCATATGCTTTTGAAAATCAGAAGAATATAAACCGTTTAGTTTTGACCAAATTAAAAGGTCATTGGGTGGCTGTGAGAACGTGTCTGTTCCTTTCCTTTTTCTTTTTCGAGTTTGAACGTCTAACAGAATATCCTTTTCTTGGTTTGGACCTCAATTTTCTTTTTCTTTTATTTCTCGCTTAGTGTCCAATATCATACGGTCCTATAAATTTGAATTTACGCTGTGTAAAACGAATAAAAACTTACCCGCACAACACTCAATATAATTAAGCTAACCATAGAAACAACTAAGATTTAAGAGCCTTATTTTAAATAGATTTAAAAAAAATTAAAAAGAAAGAAATAACAACGTAAAAAGAGTAAGGTCTAAGAATACTTTTTTCTTCATTCTTTGACTATTCCGAAGCAATAGCCTACTAATTCAGATTAAGAGCCATAACATTAAGAATTTTTATTTAAGCTTTTATATTTTTTTACTTTTAAATGACAAGAATCTTTCATAAAGCATGATGGTGTTTTGCTCGATTTAAATTGAATTTACCTTTACAATGATAGTTACTGGAAAGTAATGCAAAGTATTTTGCCAAGAACTCAACCATAAGTTTATAGTATGGGAGTGAAATTTTTTAGATAAGCATATATATTAGTTGTAACTACGCAGTAATAAAAAAATACAAATATATCAACGATATTAAAACAGAAGTACAAAAAGTTTTCCAGATAAAAGCTAAAATATGTTTGTATAACTAATTATACTTACAACAAGTAGAAGGAAAAAAAATTATGTTGGTAATGGCCGATGATGGCCTTGGTAGCACAAAAATGAAAATGTACCGTCGATTTGATGTTACTGTTAGCATAACGAAGATGTGGAAATATTAAGTATTTTAGCAAAATATTATTATATTTAATTTATCTCAAAACTAGTTAACTATAGATAATAAATACTAATAATTCTAGTTAAACAATGTGACATGTGTTGATTGTTTAATGGCCGCATGCATACAATCAGTGGGTAAGTATTTTCCGTGTAAAAAAGAGGAATGTTTCCTACCAAGATTCATACCCAAGGCATGAACCCAAAATCTTTTATTAAGGATGAAAATATCCTATTGGACCTCAATTTAATTACAAAGCTCAAATTTTTCCGCCACGAATTATCTTTCACATGATAAGATCAATTTTATACGGCAAGTATGATTTAACATTTTATTAGTTGCTATTTTTACTATTATTTATTATAAAAATATTTCTATCTGCAAAATTATACAAGTAACTTGATTTATAGGGGGGGGGGGGGGGGGGGGGGGTTACATCACCAATGAATATAAATTAAAAGGACAGTCCGGTGCATAAAATATTCTGCATTAATTTACGTAGGGTTTGAGTCACACCCTAAGGGATGTGATGTAGATGGTCTATCATAGTTCAAGCATTAGTGGCTGCTTCTACTGCTCAAACCCGTGATTAGGGGTGGCAAACAGGAGGGTTCGAGTTGGATATGGCACGGGTCGAAAACGGGTAATGAAAAAATGGTTAAATTATTCGATCCGCCCCATATTTAATACAGATAAAAAATGGATTAACCGGCGGATAATATGGGTAACCATATTATCCATGACTTCATGAATATGATCACTTTTTTGGAGAATTACTAGTCTTCCAAACTTGAGGAACCTCCAATTCAAGGTTTTACAAATATAAAAGTTAAACTCATTATTTATCCGTTGGTTATCCATTTTCTAAATGGATAATATGGTTCTTATCCATATTTGACCCGTTTTTAAAAAGTTCATTATCCAACCCTATTTTTTGTTGGATATTATAGGTGGTTAACTGTTGACCATTTTGCCATCCCTACCCGTGACCTATTGATTACACGAAAATAATTTTATCGTTATTCTAAGACTCCCCCTGTGTACAAATTAAACTCTTTATAATTAGGGTTGGGAATGAACATGGAGTACTCATATATTAGTTGAATGCATGCAATCAATGGGACTTATACATATATATATTTTATATATATATAAGAGTCAAGATGCATGTTTTACAAATGCATCCACACGTGGACCATATAATGAAACCTACTTTACTACCAACTAATTACTTTTCTCCAACAGCAATGGAAAAAGACACGTGATTCCTCTTTTCCTATAAAGTATGTAACTGCCAAAAATAGAATGAGACTTTCAGAATTATCTTCCCTTTCAAAAGATATCACTAGGCAAATTTTGAAGTGACAAAGTATAAAGAGAAAAAAGAATGGAATTCCCTAAATGACAATTATTGACTAGCTAGCCAATGAATAAACGCATTATGTATAACTGACTACTGAAAATATAAGTAATTTTTACACTATTAATATAAAGGGGTAGCTCGGCACAAAGCATCCGGTATTCACACTGGATCCGGGAAAGGCCGCCCCCGCACCCTAAGAGATGTGATGTAGATAGTTTATCCTTATACAAGCGTTAATGGTTGTTGTAACGGTTCGAACATGTGACCTACATGTCTCACGAAGACAATTTTACCATTGCTCTAAGGCTTCTTTCACACTATTAATATAATTTAACGTATATATGCTTTCACTATTATTTTGAAGTAATTAATTTAATACTCTATTCAAGCCGACACGGCAAAGACTTCTATATAACTATATATTACAGAACTAGGCATGGAAATGAATATGGAGTATTATTCCTGTATTCGCCCTCATGTACAGTCAATATTGGAATTATGAAAGAGTCAAAATGATTTACAAATGCATTCACATGTGAAGATTAAACCCTACTTTATTACCTACTAGTCTACTACTTACTTTTCTTCAACATCAATGGGAACTAGACTTCATAATCATCTTTCTTTAACAAATATCACAAGTGATTACCAAAATTTGAAGTGACAAAGTACATGGGAAAGAACTAAGGAATTCCCTTAATTAGAATTATTAGCTAGCAAAAGGAAAGTCCGATGCATAAGACATCCGACATTCACGTAAGATGGGGGAAGGCCAATACCCCAAAGATGTGATCTAGACAGTTTATCCTAATACTTTGATTATTTTAGAGGCTCGAACCTGTTATCTATAAGTGATACTGAAACAACTTTACTTCAAAACTCCCCTTCAATTATAATTATTAGCTAACAAATGAATAAATTCATTGTATGTATCATACCTAACTAGTGATAAAACATCAATCTTGTTAAGAAGAAAAGGATTCAAGATTTTATAATATATCAGCAGCTAGGTAGATAGCATTGATTGACCAAAAAATATGTATCTTAGTTCAAATAACTAAATTTATATAAATAAGGGTTAATCTTAGCTAACAATAATATCCTTAAATGGAGTTCTTAAAGAAGCACAAACATTACGTAGATCTGGTCGGTCAGTAGCAGTGGTATACAATAAATATCCTAGAAATCATAAGCAATAATATAATATTCAATAATAGTGAATAGCAATAAATGACATTTAAGTAAATAAGATGAATGATTCACCCAAGAAAGGATGGAGTAAGTGAATATTTTTTCTGACAATGATGAATGATAGACAATCCCTTGAATATTTGAATTATTCTCGGATCTAGGGAAAAGTATAGACAAGAATATAGTGAAAAGGTGATTGATGCGTGGCTAGAATTCATGATGTTAAGCATTATATACCTTGCATTTTATGTGCTTTAA
>MDKJ01117595.1:0-43461 GCA_005239525.1 Nicotiana knightiana | reverse complement strand
CACCTCATATGGGCTCTGAGGCCTGCCAAGGGCCGGCCAGTTTAACCCACAAGCCCACATGGGCCGCGGGCTCGGTCCGATCCCAGGTCAGATTCGTCCCACCTGCCAGCCTTATTCGAGGGTGCCAAATAAGGCTTAGCTGATCGTGTCACTATCGAGTCAATTTGAAGGTCAAAAGTTAAAAATAGTGTCTATAGGCCAGGCGAGGGGCAACATTTATTAAACTTGAAGTTCTACCATAAAACAAGCGGGGGCAAAAATTCAAGAACATCTATTTTAAGAGCTATTTGTGTTAGTGCAACTATTTATTTTTTTGATCGTGTTATTTTTTTTTTGTAAAAAAAGATAGCCCTAATGCCAGAATTGTAATACACAATGCTAGAATTTTAATAGTCAGA
Source organism: Nicotiana knightiana (assembly GCA_005239525.1). Lineage (NCBI taxonomy): Eukaryota > Viridiplantae > Streptophyta > Magnoliopsida > Solanales > Solanaceae > Nicotiana > Nicotiana knightiana. Next base: position 43,063 of record MDKJ01117595.1, on the reverse strand, counting down.
ATTGTAAAGCACATTGCTAGAATTTAAGCTTTCTTTTGAGGTACGTTGCCATTATTTTAATTCATGTTGTCAGATTTTTGCAGCATACTGCGAAAATTTTGACAGCATATTGTCATAATTGAAAATTTTGGCAGCATACTTTAGGACCCGTTTGGTCATGAGTTTCACCAAAATAAATTTGGGATTTATTTGGCAAATTCATATTTGGCCATAAATTTTGCCCACATTTTGGAAAATTTCAAATCCCAAACTTTAAATCCCAAAATCACCCCAATTGTTGATTTTGGGCCAAAGTTCCAAACTTGGGAATTTTATACATATTTTTTCAAAATAAAGTTGAGAAATATGTTTGAAAAACGTATGTTCAAACACATTTTCATCTTCAAACCAAACTTCACACAAATCAAATTTTTTCAAAATAAATTTAAGAATCTGTGGCCAAACGCTAGCTAATATTCTAGCAATGAATTTTAATGGTGCACGACTATTTTACCGAAACTTTTTGTAATGGGTTACGATGGTTCTAAAAAGGTCTATCCGACGTAAGATACAAGTTTATGTTAGGAAGTGTGCATCTAATTTTTATTAATTAAGCAAATTCCTACTCCAATTTCTTGAATTTTGACAAAATTTGCGTAGTTCCAAATTATGTAACAACATTTAATAACAAACTTTAACGTAAAATGAATTTTAAAAAAGTTCGAATGACTGTAACTATAGCTGCAAAGTTATACAAAGTTTGTTAGTGTGTTTATAATCGCAACTATTGTCATAATCAACAAGGTTGAAACTTTTATAAAAAAATTTTGAATTGGGAGGGCAATCCTTCCGGTGAACCGACCGTACCCCAATCTGACACAGGTGAACAAGTAGAGTAAATTAGGGCGCTTGAGAAAAAAGGTATCCTCCTATCTTTTGATAAGGTAAGCGGCACGTACCAAGTGCAGCGGCTGTTAATGTTGTTGATTGAAGGCATTAGTAAGAAGAAGGATTTGTCGAAAAATTATATTATACAAATAAGATAAAAATAAATTTTTATACAAAAAAAAAAAGTCTAGTACCATAGTAAAGAGATTCCAAGCATAAAGGTTATTTGAAAAAATTGTAATTCGAAAGACATTCCTACTCCTAATTATCAACGGTATTAAACTATTAATTATCAATGGTTTTTGTACTACTCTTTTACTCCTAGAATCCCACGAACTCCCTTCGTCTCCGAACATTCCAGAATCTTAACCACCACGCCTAGAACCCTCTTTCACCCCATCCCCCCTCTTTAAAACCCCTCCCCCCTACACAAATTCTCTAAACAGAACAAACTAACCAAAATAAACTCACCGGAAAAAAAAATAGCAAAAAACAATGGCCGACGAAGCAAAGGCCAAAGGCAATTCAGCATTCGCCGCCGGTAACTTCACCGACGCCGTCCGCCACTTCACGGAAGCGATCAATCTCTCTCCTTCAAATCACGTTTTATATTCAAATCGATCAGCAGCTTACGCTTCGCTGAACAAATTCTCCGAAGCCTTAGCCGACGCTGAAAAAACCGTCGAGCTGAAACCGGATTGGTCGAAAGGCTACTCTCGGCTCGGCGCTGCTCAATTAGGCCTTAAAAACTATAATGATGCTGTTTTGGCTTATAAAAAGGGTTTAGAAATTGATCCTAATAATGAGGTTTTGAAGTCCGGGCTTGCTGATGCTCAATCAGCCCAGACTCGAGCTCGATTTAGAGGATCGGGCCCAGGTCCGGCTAGTCCGTTTGGCAATGCGTTCTCCGGGCCGGAGATGTGGGCTAAGTTGACGAGTGATTCGCGTACGCGGGCTTATTTGCAGCAGCCTGATTTTGTTAGAATGATGCAGGATATTCAGAAGAATCCGAATAATTTGAATTTGTATTTGAATGATCAGAGGGTAATGCAGGCGTTTGGGGTTTTGTTAGGGGTGAAATTGGATACGAGGGCGCCGGAGGAGGAGGATGCGGAGATGCCGGAGGCGAAAGCTTCGCCGGAGAGGAAAAGGCCTGCGGAGAGCGAGCCCGTGAAGGAAGAGAAACGGGCTGCGCCTGGATTCAGGCCCGAACCGCAGCCCGAACCGATGGAGGTGTCCGAGGAGGAGAAGGAGATGAAGGGGAGGAAAGGGCTGGCGCAGAAGGAGAAGGAGGCTGGGAATGCGGCATATAAAAAGAAAGATTTTGAGACGGCCATTCAGCATTATAGTAGGGCAATTGAGCTTGATGATGAGGATATTTCTTTCATTACTAACCGTGCTGCTGTGTACTTGGAGATGGGCAAGGTATATCCAAATCTTTATCATACCATATTATATTGAGTTTAAGTTTTGTGCACCGAGAGAACGTACAAAATACACAATCGGGTTAATTATTAGATAATTGTAGGTGAATCTCTTGATAATCTTTAATTGGTACTCTGATAAAATGGCAAATAAGCTGCTATCACAGGTTAAACTTCGATAATAATGTAAAATAATCTTTATACTGTTAGTGTATGTAACTTACATCCATATGATGTTGTATGCCTATAAAGTTGCCTGCTTTTATTCTTTATTTAGTGCATAACATTGACATGCATGAAGAAATTCAACAATTCAAGTGTTACTGTATCTAGTATAATAACTATTATGCCTCAAATAAACTAGTTAGAGTGGCTTTACTATGGCTATACCTTATGAAGATTCTATCTGTACTCGGGCTTGGAACTAGTAATGCTAAGCTCATGTATTTCCAATACTTCTAGGAAAGTTTGGTGGTTTTCTCATTTGTAAAGGAATTGCTGGATAAATAATTATAGTGGTAATGAGTTTGATAATTTTTTTAGCATGGGGCACATTGGTGTTGGAATTTTATGTGAGTATTGGAGAAAGAGTTCCATGCGATTAGTCAGTTATCCTTTTTGTATGTTATGTTTTTGTTTGACTATTATATTCAGTACCTAATTGGCAATTGACCTAAGGTGATAATGTTGTTTCTTTTTAAATCACCAGTCTTCAAATACTGTTTTAGAAAGAAAAAAAATACACCTATCTTTAAATCTAAAGCAGGTAACATGTTTTCTTATTAGTATCTTTTTCTCTGTGTTGCAATGTGTATTGCAACTCGTTTGACTTGCATTGCTTGATACTAGTATGTTAAACAAACATGGTATTGAGTTGTGCTTCCCCAGACCATCACCCCTCAAGGTCTCTTGCTCCTCTTGTTTCACTATGGCAAGGCTAGCATTTAGAACCTAAATATATCATTCTGCTGATGTGGTGTTGTAATCATCTTCTGTATACTTCTGCGTGGTTTTTCTTTAAGTCATAAATAGTCTATCAGGAGCTCTTCCTTATGTTAGTTTGTCTTAATTTCAGTATGAGGATTGCATGAAAGACTGTGACAAAGCTGTTGAAAGGGGAAGGGAGCTCAGGTCTGACTATAAGATGATTGCAAGAGCTCTCACTCGAAAGGGAACTGCCTTGGTAAAGATGGCAAAAACTTCAAAGGATTATGATCCTGCAATTGAGACTTTCCAGAAAGCTCTTACCGAACACCGTAATCCTGATACACTGAAAAAACTCAATGATGCTGAGAAGGCGAAGAAAGAATTGGAGCAGCAAGAGTATTACGATCCACAAATAGCAGATGAGGAGCGTGAGAAAGGTACCTCTATTGCTGTTACGGCTTCTCTTACTTGTGTTCTTTCTTAATCTGTGAAGATAACTTCTTTGCTTTGATTACAGGTAACCAGTTTTTCAAAGAGCAGAAGTATCCTGATGCAGTTAAGCACTATACAGAATCCTTAAGGAGGAATCCCAATGATCCAAGAGTATTGCCTCCTTCCATCTTTTGTTCCTTTGTAGAATCTAGCGACTTTGCCTATTTCTTGTTATAAACTTTTGTTGATGTGTTGCATCTTCTTCTCTATGTTAGGCATACAGCAACAGGGCAGCCTGCTACACAAAATTAGGTGCATTGCCGGAGGGTCTTAAAGATGCAGAAAAATGCATTGAGCTTGATCCAACATTTGCGAAAGGTTACACTAGAAAGGGTGCTATTCAGTTCTTTATGAAGGAGTATGAGAAAGCCTTGGAAACTTACCAGGAGGGGTTGAAGCATGATGCTCAAAATCAGGAACTGCTAGATGGTGTTAGGAGGTAAAGAAAAATTTCTGTTATTTTCCTTTTACTTCGGCATTGCTTCATTTTAATATTCTCAGCGACCTGTTTAGTTTCTAGTTTATTTGATTCTTAGAATAGGACCGTTGTTGGGTATCTAACTGATATTCTTAGATACTTGATCATCTTTCTTCCATTCGATATTCATTCAGCAAATTAGGTGATGGGAATTTGAATCCAAGACTCTTTCTGGTTATACTCGGAAAGTGGTTTTGATGCGTGCTATGAGTTAATGTAATAACTTAAAGTGTTGGATTTTGTTTTGCAGATGTGTAGAACAAATAAACAAGGCATCACGTGGTGATCTGACTCCGGAGGAGCTCAAAGAGAGACAGGTATAATTTCTTCTCATGTTTATCTGTTCTTGTTTTAGTTAGAGGCAACTTTGATATGGCGACACTCAGTATCAAATTGCTTCTGTAGGCCAAGGCGATGCAGGACCCGGAAATTCAAAACATTCTTACAGATCCAGTAATGAGACAGGTAAGTTGTACATTGGAGCATTGGTAGGATTATTGAAGCACGTCGATATTGTAATCTGAATATCGTGTCCTCGAGCAGGTACTAGTTGACTTCCAGGAGAACCCCAAATCTGCACAGGAACATATGAAGAACCCTCTTGTGATGAACAAGATCCAGAAGTTGGTTAGTGCAGGAATTGTTCAAGTCAAATAAGTAGCTAAATTAACATTCACAAGAAAAAGAAAAAGAACAGAATCCACTAGAAAAGAGGAAGAATGAGTATCGTTGTTTGGTATCGTCTGTCTATTGAAGGGAAATCGCGATTGAAACATTTTATTTTATCTTTACTTGTTAGGAATTAGATGTGGTGTTGTATATAGTTTTCTTTCTCTGGCTTTCCAGTTTTCTTGTTAAGCAAATGCGCCGAAAATTTTGTTCCTGGATATTGCAATTCGTCTCTATAGGAGATGTTACTAACTTATAGTTCTGATTTTTTAGCAGCATGCAATGTATACGTAGGACTGCAACCTGAATAGTATAGATTAGGAGTGGCAAACGGTCCGGTCCCGTCGGGTATGGTTCGGGTCGAAAATGGGTAGTGAGAAAACGGAGAAACTATCCGACCTGGCTCATATTTTATACGGATAAAAAACGGGTTAACCGGCGGATAATATGGGTAATCATATTTATCCATGACTTTTTGCATATGGTCACTTTTGGGAGAATTCTTAGGACCCGTTTGACCATAGATTTTGCCAAAATGAATTTGAGTTTTATTTGGCAAACATATGTTTGGCAATAGATTTTGCCTACATTTTAGCAAAATTTCAAATCCCAAAACTAGCTATTGTAGCTGGTTTTTGGTCAAATCTCTAATAATACACATGTTTTTTCAAAATAAATTTGGGAAGTATGTTTTAAAAACGTATGTCCAAACACATTTTCATCTTCGAGTCAAACTTTACCCAAAGTAGATTTTTCAAAACAAATTTGGGAATCTATGACCAATCTCACTAACTTGAGGAATTCCCAATTTGAAGGTTTACAAATGTAAAAGTTAGACTCATTGGTTATCCATTTTTTAAATGGATAATATGGTTCTTATCCATACTTGACCCATTTTTAAAAAGTTCATTATCCAACCCATTTTTTAGTGGATAATATGGGTTGTTAACTATTTTCTTTTAACCATTTTGCCACCCCTAATATATAGATTATGCTAGGGTACGTTGAAATTTGTGGTTCTAATAGAGGAAAAATGCATTTTATGATAGAATTTGTCTAGTCTAACAAAGAAAACATTGCGTCTTTATTAATATAGTGGGTAAAAAGCTCAGTAACTCTTTTCTGCTTGGCATGCTAATAGAAATGAAGCAAAATGCAATATCAATAATATACACATAAATTCTAACTTTCATATATTGATAGTATAAATATGTAAACTATTAGTTCATCTAAAAGATTACATTTGATTGTCCATAAGTTGGATTAATAAGCTGAAAAATAAGGAAGGTAACATGATATTCATATCATATAATAGGAAGTTGAAGCAATGGTTTGCCATACCCTCTGCAGCTCTTCTTACATACATCAACACAAACATGGTACACATAAAAATCACTTGTCTCATTGTTACATTCATTTTGAAGAATGCAAGCTTTAACACACCCTCTCTCTTCCTCCATCTCAATATTCATCGCTTCGCCATGATGATTAATCAAAGAAGGAGAAGTGTAAGTTGTTTTGCGCATAATTGTATCTCTAGCTTCTGGCAATGCGCGTGAAAAAACACTAAGTAGAAGTATGAAGATGAACATGAAATAGAAAGCAGAGAGATTCTGCCTTTTGTTCATCATTTTTGCCACTATAAGATGATTATTAAGTGTAATTTTGATGTGTATTTATAGTAGCAGCTTTGACATTGCTGGAAATTGGGTCTAATGGCTAACACATAATATCCAAAAATCAAGCAAATGATTTGTCAAAGATTTTCTATGCCAAAAGAAAAGTACACCAACTAGCTAGATCCAAATCCACGAGACTAAACAATTTACATGTTACAGATATTAACAGATTGGATCATGTTACTGCAAATTAAAGATGTAGCCATTAAATGTAGCTGACTTTTATTCATGTCCTACTTTACTATAAGCATTACTTCTAGTTTTTTCATTTTGCTTTCTAGTGTCAAATGTCACAGCCACAGGCGGACCTCGGAATTTAATGCAATGGAAACAAATATTTTGTTCAATCAGTGCCTCCTAAAAGGCTTTTAGCGTTAGTGGTGTCAAATGATTTTAATTATTCTTTTTCAAGGTATACAAATATAAACATACAAGATTTCTACCGAAATTTATGGGGTCCGATGACCCTTCAACCTAAGCCATAGGTTCACCTCTAGTCACAGCTAGAAGTGTCTTTTAATGTACTTGTGTTGAAGGAGTAAAAATATATTTCTTTTGTTAAATAGCAAACGTTGTACTACAATGTGTATTAGGCGTATGTCACGACTTCGAAACTGGACTATTACACCATATCCGATACTAAAGATAGGAGAATTGAACGAATGATAGGGGCGAATTTAAGAGAACGATAGGGGTGAATTTAGTAGTAACATAGTAATTTAACCTAATACGAGAGGAATCGTTGATTCGTACAATGCGCGAAGTAACTGTGTATTGGATTATGATTGAACGCCTTTATATAAGTCAAGATTAGTTTTGAAGGGTACTTTTGGATCAACGATAAAGTTATCTCCGTGTGATCTATAGGTCACGGATTCGAGTCGTGAAAGCACCCACTAATACTTGTATTAGTTGAGGTTGTCTACGTACATCAGGTATACGAGATACTTTATATATATGAGCCCTAAGAATGTGAGCCTTCTCGGATCCTACGTGAATATATGATTGTATCTTGGACTATCTTTTTTTCATAGTTCACGGGTTTGAAATATGGTTATAAATCGAGGTGCGGGTTCGCTGTATAGTAACTTTCGAAATTGAAACAGTGATTATTTTTGCATACGAATTATCACAAGTTGCCTTGACAGTCAAGTAGATCTTCTAGTGGGTTGGATTTAATTTTTATTCAGCTAAAAAAGAGATCGACTGCGTAACAAGTATTGACAACTCATGTATAAACTAACCTTCATTAAAGACTCTGTAAACTACCAAAATTATATTGTAACTTACAAGTTGTAACTTCAATATGTTCAATGCAAATAACATAAACACAATGAATTTAAAAAATTGGGGAAATTTAAAAATAGTCAGATTTATAAGTGATCATTTAAAAAATAGTCACAATTTTAAAAGTAATCGAAATTTAGCCACTTTTTATATAAAGATAAATTTGAACGAAATCACTGTTCAAAATCCGAAAAATACTCCAGCATAATATACTGAAATTCCAGCATAATATACTGGAACTCCAGTATACTTTGTTGGAACTCCAGCATATTATATTGGAGTTCTAGCAAAGTATACTGGAGTTCCAGTATATTATGCTGGAAGTTCATACAGAGGTGCTCGAATCTCCAGTATATTATGCTGGAACTTTCTGCGTGTTGGAGTTCCAGCATAATATGCTGGAAGTTCATACACAGGTGTACCGAACTCCAGCATAATATACTGGAGTTCCAGTATATTATGCTGGAAGTTCATACAGAGGTGCTCGAATCTCCAGTATATTATGCTGGAACTTTCTGCGTGTTGGAGTTCCAGCATAATATGCTGGAAGTTCATACACAGGTGTACCGAACTCCAGTATATTATGCTGGACCGGTCTCTGTTGCAGCAAAATAATGACTATTTTTCAATGACATGGCAAACACTGGCTATTTTTGAATGACCAGTCCAAAAATTTGCTAGCCCGTGCTATTTTTACTTAAAAAACACATTGAAAATAGAGGTGGATTTGAGTAGAAGTGACACAAGGTAGCCACTCTAGAGGGCTGCTATTTAAGAATTAGCCAATGCGTCCTGCATTTATGTTTTTCAGTTCAAATTTTCAGGACAAAAATGTCTTAAGTTGTCCTGAAGCTAAGATTCTTAGTTTAAAATTTCAGGACAAAATAATTACTGGCTAATCCCTAAATAGCATTTTTGAGAATGGCTATATGTGCATTTTCCCCACGATGTGAAGTTTATAAGATCTGAACTTGTCAGTGAGCTCATAGCTTGTTTCAATAACTGTGTTTGCAATTAAATATTTATGCATATGTAATGTATTTCTACTACAAATATAGTGTCTCATCAAAAGCTATTGAGTTCGTCCGAATCCATACCGAATATATAATACTGTAACTTCGCCTCAGAGTGAAACTATATATGGTTGACTGAAAAAAGATTATTTAGGTGAGATTACCATCTTCATAAAACACTATCAAACTAAAACTAGATCCGTCATCCACGCCATGTATGTAGAGTCCACTTCTAATTCTATATGTTCTAAATATTTTCCTCCGTTTTTCTGTGTAATAATTGATCTTTTGATGGATGTACATTTGCTTTTAATTGGACACATCGTATTTGATTTAGTAATTCGTAATTTATTATCTATATTTATTTAGTGATTTTTTAAAATATTTATACAGATACAGAGACCGAGCCAAATTATTACACTAAATTCCCCGCGTGTATATAAGTGGCATCCGTCGATCCTGAAAACAACGGCAACGACACGAATACATGATTCAACCAAAAAAAATTGTCGAAATTGACACTTTTGACCTTCGTTTGCTTTATGGATAAAATTTTAAGATAAAAAAATTAAAGTTATTTTTTATGGGAAAAGCGAGAGGCAACACAAGTTAAATAGTTGTGTCAAGAAAAAAATGCCAAAAAATATGTGTTATGACACACCTATCCTTTAGGGGAGAGAGAGATAAATATACACTCTAAATTAAAACGTATAGCAGGAGTACTGTGCTGATACAGCTACTATGTACATTTACAGCTAAAAAGTAGTTACAGCTAATATCTTATACAGCTTCACAATAAATACTATTTTAAACAAAAGAAGAAAAATATTGTAATATACTCTCTCCGGTCCAAAATAAATAATTTTTTTGCATTTATTTTGTGGTCCAAATAAGTGATTTTTCTAGATTTCAAGAATAAATTAATTATTTTTTCCTACATTGCCCTTAGAATAAATTGTCACGACCCAATTTAGGATCATGGCCGGCACTAAGGAGCAAGTGCTCCCACGTAAGCCTCATCGGTATTTTACAGAAAATCGGACTGAGTTTTTCCTATTTTTGGATTATCCCAAAAATTTTCCCTGTCTCAAATCAATAACCAAATATCGTAATACCATACCAAACAATTGAGAACTTGTCAATTAACCAAAACAAGTCTCCACCATTACTAAATCACCAACTAACCACTAGAAATACCAATTTATCTCTAACTGATAAATGAGAACGATACTCAACATAAGACTATAATAATAAACGAATACTCATGACACTAAAATAATGACTATGGAGCGACTCTAAGAGTTCAAGAAAAGACCACGACAATAAATAAAATCTCCGCCCACGCGAACAAGTGCGAGGATCACCAAGAACTATCAACTTGTGCGTTCTAATTAACAAATACTCGCCCGCGTCAACTACTGTCTCTGTAAAATAAATTCGCGGGGAATGAGTCGCTAGCTCAGTGAGTAATAACACTTAACCACAGCCGTTTTTATTGGGGAAAAGTCACAAAACATGCTAGTATATCAAACAGGAAATAACATTAAAATGCCGTTTCAGAAACAATAAATAATTTTCAGTCTCACCATGCTTTTCTTGTAGTATAATACAATTAAAAATTCAGCAATAGCCTCGGTAACCACTGTATAATATCAATATTCACATTTGGGAGGTTTCAATGAACAGATCATGTAATCGGTATAACTGTGGACTTCTTCGCAAGAATACAAATATAACGGTAGTCCCTACTCGAGGGAAATCTATAACGGTATGCTAGTTCTACCTTCCCACTAGCGAGGGCTGTAACGGTAATCAGTAATTACAAGGTGCACCAGGTCTAACGAACCCGTTGTTAGCTACGGGATCCTTCAAAGTCTACTCCCATGTATACTTGTCTTTGTATCCGTATATACTCATAGAAAAATATTTTAAACTGAGATAGGGCATTTCTGTTCTTATAAAATCATGTAAATTTCATTTCGATAACAATAAATTCAAGTAACGGTAAAACATATCTTGTGACAACAAGAATATTTAAAACAACGGTAATCATCTCAAATAACTATTTCGATATCATATCGAGTAAAAGACTTATCCCAAATGCAACTCAAAATAATTGGTAACATATTCATATTAAAAATCATGTGTAAATCATGCAAGTTATGAAAACATAAATTGCGGTAATATTACTACTCACATTCTCACATATTGTGATGACCCAAGGGGTCATTCTGTGAAATTAGACTCCGTTCTAGGATTAATAGCCCTAAAAATGTTAAATTTAAATATCTCGATTTGTGTGCACAGTCAGTGCGTGAAACCGGAAAGCTTTTATATGAAAATATTAGAAATAGTAATTTCTAGAGTAATTGACTTTGGTCAATATTTTGAGTAAATGGATCCGGATCCGTGTTTCGAACATCCCGGGAGGTCCTCAGTAAAATACGGGGCTCGGGCGTATGCCCGAAAATGAATTCCGAGGTCCCAAGCCTTAGAAATCAATTTTTGAAAGAAATTATTTTGCTGAAATATTAATGAAATAAAGAAAGAAATTTATGCTTGAAACCGTTGGTCCTTGACCTGTATTATGGTTCCGAAGCTCGATATAGGTTTGTTATGATATTTAGACATTACCTTTGAAATTTGGTGAAAAACGGAGTTCGTTTGACGTGATTCGGACATCCGGTTGATAAATAGTGAACTTTAAGTGTTCTTGAGAAAAATAATGAGTTTTGAGGTTTAATTCATAGTTTTACATGTTATTTTCATGATTTGATCGCACGAGCAAGTCCGAATGATACTTTTAGACTTACGTGCATGTTTGGTTTAGATCCCAGAGGGCTCGGGTGAGTTTCAAATAGGTTTGGGTTGTGTTGCGCTCGTTCTTTCTTATGCTTCGGCGTCGTTTCTTCAAGCATAAATGATATCGTATTGAACAAATGAGCTCCGATTTCTGTTTTGAATAAAGTATTAGATTCATATCGTGATTACGGACCCGTAGCAAAAAGAATCATCGAATTTGGACATCACCTGAGGATTTTCTGGTCATTTTCTAAGGTTGCCAGATTTTTCAAGTTAATTACGAAATTGTCACTGACGGCGTATTAAATATCTGCACTATTGCAAGTATTAAAACCTACATATCTACTTCATTATAAGGTCAAATTGAGTGATTCAAAATTCTAACTTGACTAGAATTTCACAAGAAATCCATTGGAGACATAAAAATCGAGTTTCGGGATTGTTTGGAACGAGAAACGAGGCAGAATAGCTGGCAGAAAAATATATATAAAATGAGCAGACTTCTTCTTCTTCAAATTTCTGAACCCCACAGCCCTAGGAGCGAATTTCTTCACTAAATATCATCCCCAAGTCATAGGTGATCAATTCTAAACTTTACTCTTTCAATTACTCATTGTTTTTCATCACTTTTAAATCAAAAACTAAGAATTTTCATGATAAAAATTGAGGGTTTGGGTAGAATTAGAGAATTATTTGATTTCAATCGATCATTGCCAATTGTTGTTGCAAGTGTAGTGTTAGGCGTCATCACGATTCCTAAGGTTGGGGGAATTTGGGTCGTGACAAGTTGATATCAGATCACTAGGTTGCTTAAGTCACACAATGCACGAACAAACTTGGTAGAGTCTGAAGGATCGGTACGGAGACGTATGTACTTATCTCTCAGAGGCTATGAAGTTAGGAACAATTTCACTTCTATTCTACTCTATCGTGCGAATTTATTCTACCATTGATGATTGAACTTGCCTATTCTTGTCCTCTCACAAGTCTCGACAACATGCAAAACGTCTACAACCAGACAAGAGATGAAGCTCTAATGACATCTACGATTAAGGGAAGAGACCTATTGTACAATCTCAAGTGGATCTAGAAGCGGAGGTTCAAGCTCAGTTGGTACATGTTGGACAAATTCAGATTCCAGAAGGATTTATAGCTACTCCAGTATTGCATAACATGGAAATAAGTTGAAGGCAACGAGGTTGATTTATATGAGCTGTGAAGTTTAACATTGTGTATTATCAAACATTGTGACCTAGGACTTTGTGCTAAGTGGGGGAGTCCACTGTCAAGGAATATATTGCGGGGTAATGTGTTATATCGGTTTTGGCTTAGAATGTATAAGGCCTGAGATTTTTCAAGAGATAAAGTTGGGACTTGCGGTATGTCTGCCTCCTTAGTAACCCTATACCTCAGTACCAAAGGAGTTATCCAAACAAATTTAAATCTAAAGAAGGTCTACTCAGCGCGGAAGTCACGGTTGCGGATTTTGGGGTGCTCCAAAGGGAGTACAATGATTAACAAGCTTCTAGACTACATGGTTCGTGCCAAGATTTATCGGTATAGATCTCTACTTTTTTGATCATTGTGTTTCAATAGAGATGCGAGTTACCCAAAAGAAGAACGAAGAGTATATGAATAAGGGGGGTAGCTCAGCGGTGTTGAGTCAACATGGTAAAGGAGAAATTGGTCGCCGGTGGTTGAGGCAAGCCTACAAAGAGGACGACCAGCCAGTGCAGCATCAATTACTTGACTCGGTTCTCATAAATGCTTTTGAAAGATTTGCTTCTCGGACTCTCCATAATACGTGGCGCATAAGGTTTGAACGGTTGCGTCAGGTCACCATGACGGTGTCAGGATATACATCAGGTTTTGATAAGTTAGCCTGTCATACTCCTACTTCAGTTCATGTAGCCAGAGGGCGAATACCCAAACTCATTAAAGGACTCAATTATGATTGTAAAAATTTTGTGCGACTCAGAGCAAGATAATAATTTATTTCGGCTAGTGGTAGGAACTGTTCTAGATTTGGGAGAGTCATAATTCATTGGTGCACTCAGGCTGCGTGCCCCATTGCAGTTACAACTCAACTACATGACCAACTAGGGAAAAAGGGGTCGGAATGTCGAAAGTGGAGGTTAGATTCCTAGAGGTGGAGACCCAACCTGATGATATATTTTCCATGGTATGGATGATGTCGTTACTTTATATTGTGTCATTATAAGAACAATCTCTAATTAGTATAAAGTGATGATTTCCTGGACTTAATACGGTTATGCATAACTAATAAAATTCTTCTATTATGCTCTACTTTCGGGTGAGCTTCGTAACTCAAAAATATACTTATGTGAATAATTGTATTGAGAGATTCTATGGAGATAACTGCCTCTATCATTACGTGTTGTAATTTTGTTTAGCGGAAAATATTTAAAGGAAGGAAATGGAATGTTTCGATTGGCACGATATGCATGTTGCTTGTGATTCAGAATTGAGGACGAGATCCTCACATTTTAATATTATTTGATATGCTTAAATCGGGCTACGAGCTGCGGTGGAAGTTATGTAAGGATGGGGTCCTGGTGACGAAAATTCTTGTGTTTAAATTCTCCCTTGTGAATCAAAATTTTGCTATAGTATTGGTAGGGAGTCATGCATGTTAGGATTATTCAATAATTTATGTATAAAAATTAATGATAATAATCTTAATAAATGAATAAATAATAATAAAAGTAATACTAATAATAAGTAAGTAAATAAGTAAATAAATAAATTAACTGTGCATAATTTTCCAATTCCGTGTTATAATTATTGAGCTTTGACCTACGAGGTATGTGCACGTCCGTGTGGCGTTAATGAGACATGTTAATTCGGGTATATAATTATGAGGTCTTCATGAATCACATCTCGTTATCAGTACGGTGAATGGTAGAAAGGGGATTATTGTTACGTGAAGTTATTGGGTGATTCTGTAATTGATTATGAACAACTATTAAGATCATATTGAGCTTAAAGGGTGTTCCATTCAAATGTTCAGACGAGTGTGGGTGAAACTTTCAGAAGCTCAAGATGGATTTGACTACGGCGCCAGTGTTGGCGATGCCCACAAGTTCAGGATTGTGCACGGTGTATTGTGGTGCATCTCGTATTGGATTAGATACAATATTAATGCATGATGGCAAGGTGATTGCATATGCGCCTCGGCAGCTGAAGGTCCATGAGAAGAATTACCCTGTTCATGACTTAGAGTTGGCAGCCATTGTTCATGCATTAAAAATTTGGAGGCACTATCTTTATGGCGTGCCGTGTGAGGTTTTTACTGACCATCGTAGTTTCTAGTACTTATTCAAGCAGAAAGATCTAAATTTGAGGCAGCAAAGATGGTTAGAGTTACTAAAAGATTATGATGTCACTATATTGTATTACCCAGGGAAGGCCAATGTGGTGATCGATGCATTGAGTAGAAAGGCGGTGAGTATGGGCAGCCTTGCGTATATTCCAATTGGTGAGAGGCCATTGGCTTCAGACATTCAAACGTTGGCTAATCAGATCGTGAGGTTGGATATTTCACCCAGCAGTGTTCTAGCTTGTACAGTCGCTCTGTCTTCTCTAATTGAGCGTATCCGAGAGCGGCAGGATGATGACCTGCATTTGATGGCCCTTAGGGACACAGTTCGACACGATGATTCCAAGCAGGTTACAGCTGGAGATGATGGTGTTTTGAGGATGCAGGGCCGGTTATGTTTGCCATTTCAGGTAATTTTCTATGTCCATTCGAGGACGAACGTTTGTTTTAGAGGTGGACATTGTGATGACCCAAAGGGTCATTCTGTGAAATTAGACTCCGTTCTAGGCTTACTAACCCTAAAAAGGCTAATTTTAAATATCTCGATTTGCGTGCGCAACCCGGGCGTGAAATCGGAAAGCTTTTATGTGAAAATATGAGAAATAGTAATTTATAGTGTTAAAATTTTATTAAAATTGACTTTGGTCAACATTGAGTAAATAGACCCGAATCCGTGTTCCGATGATCTCGGTAGGTCCTCAGTAAAATACGGGACTCGGACGTATGCCCGAAAATGAATTCCGAGGTCCCAAGCCTTAGAAATCAATTTTTGAAAGAAATTATTTTCCTGAAATATTAATGAAATAAAGAAAGGAATTTATGTTTGAAACCGTTGATATTGGGCCCGTATTGTGGTTTCGGAGCTCGATACAGGTTTGTTATGATATTTAGGCCTTGCCTGTGAAATTTGGTGAAAAACGGAGTTCGTTTGACGTGATTCGGACATCCGGTTGATAAATAGTAAACTTTAAGTGTTCTTGAGAAAAATAATGAATTTTGAGGTTTAATTCATAGTTTTACATGTTATTTTCATGATTTGATCGCACGAGCAAGTCTGTATGATACTTTTAGACTTACGTACATGTTTGGTTTAGAGCTCCGAGGGCTCGGGTGAGTTTCAAATAGGTTTGGGTTGTGTTGCGCTCGTTCTTTCTTATGCTTCGACGTCGTTTCTTCAAGTATAAATGACATTATATTGAACAAATGAGCTCCGATTTATGTTTTGAATGAAGTATTAGATCCGTATCGTAATTACGAACCCTTAAAAAAAGAATCATCGAATTTGGACGTCGTATGAGGATTTTATGGTCATTTTACTAAGGTTCCCAGATTTGTCAGGTTAATTACGCAATTGCCACTGACGGCGTATTAAAAATCTGCACTATTTGCAAATATTAAAACTTACATATCTTTTTTATTATAAGGTGAAATTGAGTGATTCAAAATCCTAACTTGACTAGAATTTCACAAGGAATCCATTGGAGGCATAAAAATCGAGTTTCGGGATCGTTTGGAACGAGAAATGAGATAGAATAGTTGGAAGAAAAATATATATAAAACGAGCAGACTTCTTCTTCTTTTTCAAATTTTCGAACCCCACAGCCCTAGGAACGAGTTTCTTCACCAAATATCATCCCCACGTCATAGGTAATCAATTCTAAAATTTACTCTTTCAATTACTCATTGTTTTTCAACACTTTTAAATAAAAAATTAAGAATTTTCATGGTAAAAATTTAGGGTCTGGGTAGAATTAGAGAATTTGTAAAAATTGAATCTTTACCTAGAATTGAGGTCGGATATCGAAACTAATCTTATATTTGGATTCGTGGGTGAATGGGTAAATGTAATTTGGTTCGAACCTCGAGCTTAGACCAAGCGCGCCCGGGGTCGGGTTTTTACTTTTTTAAAGAAAACTTAGGAAAAATTATAATTTTCAGTAAATTTAGTTCATTTAGCATTAATTAATGATATTAAGTTAATTATGGTTAGATTCAAGTGTATTGGAGGTGAATTCAAAGGGAAAAGCTATAATTGAGCAGTGAGTGGTCTGCGAATTTGAGGTAAGTCTTTTGTCTAACTTTGACTTGAGGGAATATGAGTCCCCACCTGTTTGCTATGTAAAATGCATGTGTGTGGTGTATAGGTGAGGTGACGAGTATCTATGCACCACCAAATGGTCAGTTAAACATTATCCCTTCCCCGTTCCCAAGTTAATTGATTCCTGGCTTAATTGTTCTACGTTCATTATTGTTTCTATGATTACTTGACCTTATTCTGTTGTTGTTAAATATTGTTGTGGTTATTTTGGAAAGAGTATTGGTTGTTTATTTGGTTCCCTTTTGGTACAAAACGGTTGATTAGTTTGGCATTGTTTTTACGAGGCACATATATATTTATGTTCCTGTTGCTTTCATTTTTGATAATATTGAGGAAGTTATGAGAATTGCAGTTTAACTGTCTTAGGAATATTGAGGTTTACGTGGCTATTTTATTCCAATCGATTATTGACAATTATTATTGTAAGTTCGGTGTTGGGCGCCATCACGATCTCTAAGGTTGAGGGAATTTGAGTCGTGACAAGTTGGTATTAGAGCACTAGGTTGCTTAGGTCTCACAATTCATGAACAAACTTGGTAGAGTCCGAAGGATCGGTACGGAGACGTCTGTACTTATCTCTCAGAGGCTATGAATTTAGGAATAATTTTACTTCTATTCTACTCTATCGTGCGAATTTATTCTACCATTGATGATTGAACTTGCCTATTCTTGTCCTCTCACAAGTCTCGACAACATGCAAAACGTCTACAACCAGACAAGAGATGAAGCTCTAATGACATATACGATTAGGGGAAGAGACAGAAGCAGAGCTCAATATAGAGCTCGAACCTCGACACCTATTGTACAATCTCAAGTGGATCTAGAAGCTGAGGTTCAAGCTCAGTTGGTACATGTTGGACAAATTCAGATTCCAGAAGGATTTATAGCTACTCCAGTATTGCATAACATGGAAATAAGTTGAAGGCAACGAGGTTTATTTATATGAGTTGTAAAGTTTAACATTGTGTATTATCAAACATTGTGACCTAGGACTTTGTGCCAAGTGGGGGAGTCCACTGTCAAGGAATATATTGCGGGGTAATGTGTTATATTGGTTTTGGCTTGGAATGTATAAGGCTTGAGATTTTTCAAGAGATAAAGCTGGGACTTGCGGTATGTCTGCCTCCTTAATAACCCTATACCTCAGTACCAAAGGAGTTATCCAAACAAATTTAAATCTAAAGAAGGTCTACTCAGCGCGGAAGTCACGGTTGCGGATTTTGGGGTGCTCCAAAGGGAGTACAATGATTAACAAGCTTCTAGACTACATGGTTCGTGCCAAGATTTATCGGTATAGAGCTCTACTTTTGTGATCATTGTGTTTCAATAGAGATGCGAGTTACCCAAAAGAAGAACGAAGAGTATATGAATAAGTGGGGTAGCTCAGCGATGTTGAGTCAACATGGTAAAGGAGAAATCGGTCACCGGTGGTTGAGGCAAGCCTACGAAGAGGACGACCAGCCAATGCAACATCAATTACTTGACTCAGTTCTCATAAATGCTTTTGAAAGATTTGCTTCTCGGACTCTCCATAATACGTGGCGCATAAGGTTTGAACGGTTGCGCCAGGTCACCATGACGGTGTCAGGATATACATCAGGTTTGATAAGTTAGCCTGTCATACTCCTACTTTAGTTCGTATAGCTAGAGGGCGAGTACCCAGACTCATTAAAGGACTCAATTATGATTGTAAAAATTTTGTGCGACTCAGGGCAAGATAATACTTTATTTCGGCTAGTGGTAGGAACTGTTCTAGATTTGGGAGAGTCATAATTCATCAGTGCACTCAGGCTACGTGCTCCATTGCAGTTACAACTCAACTACATGACCAACTAGGGAAAAAAGGGTCGGAATATCGAAAGTGGAGGTTAGATTCCTAGAGATGGAGACCCAACCTGATGATATATTTTCCATGGTATGGCTGATGTCGTTACTTTAAATGGTATCATTACAAGAACAATATCTAATTAGTATAAAGTGATGATTTCCTGAACTTAATACGGTTATGCATAACTAATAAAATTCTTCTAATATGCTCTACTCTCGGGTGAGCTTCGTAACTCAAAAATCTACTTATGTGAATAATTGTATTGAGAGATTCTATGAAGATAGTTGCGTCTATCATTACCTGTTGTAATTTTGTTTAACGGAAAATATTTAAAGGATGGAAATGGAATGTTTTGATTGGCACGATACGCATGTTGCTTGTGATTCAGAATTGAGGACGAGATCCTCGCATTTTAATATGATTTGAGATGTTTAAATTGGGCTACAAGCCGTGGTGGAAATTATGTAAGGACGAGGTCCTGGTGACGAAAATTCTTGTGTTTAAATTCTTTCTTGTGAATTAAAATTTTGCTATAATACTGGTAGGGAGTCATGCATGTTAGGCTTATTCAACAATTTATGTATAAAAAATAATGATAAGAATCTTAATAATTAAATAAATAGTAATAAAAGTAATACTAATAATAAGTAAATAAATAAATAAATAAATTAACTGTGCATAATTTGCCAAATCCGTATTATAATTATTGAGCTTTGACCTATGAGGTATGTGCATGCCCGTGTGGAGTTAAATGAGATACGTTAATTCGGGTATATGATTATGAGTTCCTCATGAATCACATCTCGTTATCAGTATGGTGAAGGGTAGAAAGGGGATTATTATTACGTGAAGTTATTGGGTGATTCTGTAATTGATTATGAACAACTATTAAGATCATATTGAGACTAAAGGGTGTTCCATTCAAATGTTCAGACAAGTGTGGTTGGAACTTTCAGAAGCTCAAGATGGATTTGACTACAACGGCAGTGTTGGTGATGCCCACAGGTTCAGGATTGTGCACGGTGTATTGTGGTGCATCTCGTATTGGATTAGGTACAATATTAATGCATGATGGCAAGGTGATTGCATATGCATCTCGGCAGGTGAAGGTCCATGAGAAGAATTACCCTGTTCATAACTTAGAGTTGGCAGTCATTGTTCATGCATTGAAAATTTGGAGGCACTATCTTTATGGCGTGTCGTGTGAGGTTTTTACTGACCATCGTAGTTTCCAGTACTTATTCAAGCAGAAAGATCTAAATTTGAGGCAGCGGAGATGGTTAGAGTTACTAAAAGATTATGATGTCATCATATTGTATCACCCAGGGAAGGCCAATGTGGTGGATGCATTGAGTAGAAAGGCGGTAAGTATGAGCAGCCTTGCGTATATTCCAGTTGGTGAGAGGCCGTTGTCTTCAGACAGTCAGACATTGGCTAATCAGATCGTGAGGTTGGATATTTCGCCTAGCAGTGTTCTAGCTTGTACAGTCGCTCGGTCTTCTCTAATTGAGCGTATCCGGGAGCGGCAGGATGATGACCCGCATTTGATGGCCCTTAGGGACAAAATTCGGCACGGTGATGCCAAGCAGTTTAGATTTGGAGATGATGGTGTTTTGAGGATGCAAGGTTGGTTATGTTTGCTATTTCAGGTAATTTTCTATGTCCGTTCGAGGACGAACGTTTGTTTTAGAGGTGGACATTGTGATGACCCAAGGGGTCATTCTGTGAAATTAGACTCCGTTCTAGGCTTACTAGCCCTAAAAAGGTTAATTCTAAATATCTCTATCTGCGTATGCAATCCGGACATGAAACCTGAAAGCTTTTATGTGAAAATATGAGAAATAGTAATTTCTAGAGTTAAAATTTTATTAAATGACTTTGGTCAATATTTTGAGTAAATGAACCCGGATCCGTATTTCGAAGATCTCAGGAGGTCCTCAGTAAAATACGGGACTCGGGCGTATGCCCGAAAATGAATTCCGAGGTCCCAAGCCTTAGAAATCAATTTTTGAAAGAAATTATTTTGCTGAAATATTAATGAAATAAAGAAAGAAATTTATGTTTGAAACCGTTGGTCTTGGGCCCGTATTGTGGTTCCGGAGCTCGATACAGGTTTTTTATGATATTTAGGCCTTGCCTTTGAAATTTGGTTAAATACGGAGTTCGTTTGACGTGATTCGGACATCCGGTTGATAAATAGTGAACTTTAAGTGTTCTTGAGAAAAATAATGAGTTTTGAGGTTTAATTCATAGTTTTACATGTTATTTTCATGATTTGATCGCACGAGAAAGTCCGTATGATACTTTTAGACTTGTGTGCATGTTTGGTTTAGAGCCCCGAGGGCTCGGGTGAGTTTCAAATAGGTTTGGGTTGTGTTGCGCTCATTCTTTCTTATGCTTCGACGTCGTTTCTTCAAGCATAAATGATATCATATTGAAAATATGATCTCCGATTTATGTTTTGAATGAAGTATTAGTTCCGTATCGTGATTACGGACCCGTAGCAAAAAGATCATCAAATTTGGACATCGTATGAGGATTTGATTGTCATTTTACTAAGGTTGCCAGATTTTTCAGGTTAATTACGAAATTGTCACTGATGGCGTATTAAATATCTGCACTATTTGCAAATATTAAAACCTACATATCTCCTTCATTATAAGGTCAAATTGAGTGATTCAAAATCCTAACTTGACTAGAATTTCACAAGAAATCCATTGGAGACATAAAAATCAAGTTTCGGGATCATTTGGAACGAGAAACGAGGCAAAATAACTGGCAAAAATATATATATAAAACGAGCAGACTTCTTCTTCATCAAATTTCCGAACCCCACAGTCCTAGGAACGAATTTCTTCTCCAAATATCATCCCCAAGTCATAGGTAATCAATTCTAAACTTTACTCTTTCAATTACTCATTGTTTTTCAACACTTTTAAATCAAAAACTAAGAATTTTCATGGTAATTGACTTATTGCCATTATTTCATACTCTGCTTTTACTATTATTTTAAAATGAAACTTGTTCTGTTTACAATTTGTCGAGACATTATTGTGAAAGGCTTTGACTTGAAAGGCATTGATAAGGGGGCTGTGATAAATGGGTTGTGATAATGATGGATAATTGATTGTGATATGGGTGAATAAATTGATCGTGATACGGGTGAATAAATTGATATGATATGTCTGGTGGGATCGGGTTGCATGTCGCAACAAGTAGAAATAAGGGAGGACAATTATATTTTTAATGATTTTCAAAGAAAAACCAAGATTTGAAAACTACCAATTTATATTACTATTTTTCATATTTTGGCACTATTTTTATTTAAATTTAGAGTTTGAAAACTTGGAAATTATTTGAGAGTTGTTATAGCTGAGGCCTAGAAAAGGCGGCTGAGTTATTTTATTGTTATTGCAGTATTTATTTATTTATTTATTTATTTATTTATTTGTTTGTTTGTTTAAGATTTCCTTCTTGCTTTATATTTATTGTCTTAGTTATATTTTTTCTTGTTCGTGTAGAATTATTTTATTGTGTTATTGTATATATTATTGTCACATGTTATATGTTGTTAATGCCCCGCCATAGCCTCGTCACTATTTCGTCGAGGTTAGGCTCGGCACTTACTCAGTACATGGGGTCGGTTGTACTGATACTACACTCTGCATTCTTTTGTGCAGATCCAGGTACTGACCAGCAGTAAGAATGTTGAGAGCGATTGACT
Organism: Nicotiana knightiana; assembly: GCA_005239525.1. Taxonomy (NCBI): domain Eukaryota; kingdom Viridiplantae; phylum Streptophyta; class Magnoliopsida; order Solanales; family Solanaceae; genus Nicotiana; species Nicotiana knightiana. The sequence goes on along the minus strand of MDKJ01117595.1, from coordinate 20,435 downwards.
ATTCATTTATTCGGAGACACGAGGTATATTTGCCGACGTTCGCAGATCCCGTGAGTCTTCTCCTATTTTCATAAACGTTGTTTTATTTTATTCAGAACAATTATATTATTTCTTTCAGCACAGTATTTTTAGTATTCTCTAGTAGTTCGTGAATTGTGACACCAGATTCTGAGGTAGTTCTAGATATATTATATATAGTTCGTGGTTCATTTTATTCAATTGTTTATTATTTTATCTTTGAAAATCATTGAAATTAAGTTTACTTTAAATTTATTTATTGATGCTTAAGAAAATAATCAAAGGAAATTAGCTACTCGAATTCTAACATTGGCTTGCCTAGCAAGTGTGGTGTTAGGCACCATCACAAGGAATCCATTGGACAGATAAAAATTGAGTTTCGGATCGTTTGGCACGAGAAACGAGGCAGAATAGCTGGCAGAAAATATATTAAAAACGGGTAGACCTTCTTCTTCACCTTATTTTCAAAGTTTACAGCCCTAAAAACAATTTTCTTCAACAATTATCATCCCCAAGTCATGGGTAATCAATTCTAAACTTTGTTCTTTCAATTACTCATTATTTTTCATCACTTTTAAATCAAAAACTAAGAATTTTCATGGTAAAAATTGAGGGTTTGGATAGAATTAGGGAATTTTGTAAAAATCAAATCTTTACCTCGAATTGAGGTCGGATTTCGAAACAAATTGTATATTTGGGTTCGTGGGTGAATGGGTAAACGTAATTTGGTCTGAACCCCAAGTTTAGACCAAGTGGGTCCGGGGTCGGGTTTTCACTTTTTTTGAGAAAACTTAGGAAAAATTATAATTTTCAGTAAAGTTAGTTCCTTTAGCATTAATTAATGATATTAAGTTAATTATGATTAGATTTGAGCAAGTTACAGCAAGATTCTAAAGGAAAAGCCATAATTGAGCGGTGAGTGACCTGCGAAATTGAGGTAAGTGTTTGGTCTAACTTTGACTTGAGGGAATAGGAATCCCCACTTGTTTGCTATGTGAAATGCATGGGCGTGGTGTATAGGTGAAGTGACGAGTATCTATGTACCATACAATTTGCTTGATAAATATGATTCTTTTCTCGTTCCCAACTTAATTGATGTTTGTCTTAATTGTTCTATGTTCATTATTGTTTCTATGACTAGTTGACCTTGTTATTTTTTTGTCGTTAAATATTACTGTGGTTATTTTGGAAAGAGTATTGGTTGTTTATTTGGTTCCCTTGTGATACAAAACGGTTGAGTAGTTTGACATATATATATATATATATATGTTCCTATTGGTTCCATTTTTTGATAATATTGAAGAAGTTATGAGAATTGCAGTTTAACTGTTTTATGATTGTTTAGGTTTACGTAGCTATTTGATTTCAATCGATTATTGCCAATGGTTGTTGCAAGTGTGTTAAAAGTGTTGATTGTTTCTCTTGATTCTATCATAGTACATAAAGATTGAGTTGTGTTGGCAGCGTTGCGATGTTTTACATATATTCTGGTTGGTTTTATTGTGAACTTATATTGGTTGAAGCTTACGAGCTATACAGTTTTCTATTTGAAATTTGTTGAAACAAAATTTGGTGTGATAAGGGGCTGTGACAAGGGGACTGTGATAAGGGTGGATAATTGATTGTGATATTGTGAATAGGTGGGATCGGGTTGCACGCCGCAACAAGACAATGATAAGGGAGAATATGCATGTTTTACTGTTCATAAAAATAAAAGTTGGAACGCTCATTATTTTATTGTCATTATTTCATATTCTACTTTTACTATGATTTTAAAGTGAAACTTGTTCTGTTTACAATTTGTCGAGACATAAATATTATGAAAAGCTTTGACTTGAAAGGCTGTAATAAGGGGGCTGTGATAAGGGTGGATAATTGATTGTGATACGGGTGAATAAATTGATTGTGATGCGGGTGAATAAATTGATATGATATGTCTGGTGGGATCGGGTTGCATGCCGCAACAAGGAGCAATAAGAGAGGACAATTATATTTTACTGATTTTCAAAGAAAGACAAAGATTTGAAAACTACTATTTTATATTACTATTTTTTTAAAATATTTTGGCACTACTTTTATTTAAAGTTAAAGTTTGGAAACTTGAAAATTATTTGAGAGTTTGTTATAGCTGGGGCCTGGAAATGCGGTTGAGTTATTTCATTGTTGTTGCAGTACTTAATTATTTATTTAGATTTCCTTCTTGCTTTGTATTTATTGTCTCAGTTATATTTTTCTTGTTCGTATAGAATTGTTTTATTGCGTTACTCTTGCCGAAATACCAAATGCTTCACCTCGATTAATTCGTACAAATTCCTCCAATCAATCTATAAGTTCATAATATCGATCTCATGTAAATTTTCTTGTTTAGGCTAATTCATGGCTAATTTAGAATACCCAATCATAGGGATTCATGTTTGAGTCTAAATTTGTGGATTTATATTTAATCATAGAACTAATCCATAATTTTATCAATTTCAAACTAATTAGTATAATTTACTCCTCTAAAATTAGACCTATTAGTGCTTAAACCAAATCCTTATAGCCTTGTTATCTCCATAGTAATTGTATATTTCTTTTTATATAAGAGAAAATTGATATTAAATTCTTTTGTACTACATGAAATTGCATAAATATAGTGAAATAATTCAACAGATGAGGAGAAGAAGGTTAACTTCTTGAGTAGAAGGAGAACTTTAATACATTCAATTTCAACTCCCGATTCTTCTTAAGGCTTTTACCCAAAACTTTCTTCTTTCTTCTTCTTCTCTTTTCCCTTCCTTTTTTTTCTTTTTGCTGGTTTTTTTTTTTTATTTTTTTTGGCCGTTTGAAACTTTCTGCTTCGTTTTCCTTAGATTTCAATTTTTTTTGTATAAGTTGCAATGGGCTTCGACCCTTTATTTTACATTCCCCTACCTTTTTCTTTTTTTGTTTTGTTTTGTTTATTTAGTAAATGACTAACATACCCTTATTAAAAATATAGGATATTACATAAATATTGTTAGAGTATGTGTTAGGAGTATTTATGTAAAGAGATAGTAAAAGTTAATATGGTCAATTTCATTGCTAATTAATGTTAAAAGGTGAATTTCTTAATATGAGTGAAAACAGCAAAAAAACCACTTATTTTGGACCAGAGAGAGTAATGAGAAAAGATTGAGAAAGTTGCAAAGAAATAAAAAGCCAAAATAAAACATTATTTTTTGAAAAATATTTTTCAATATTCCCTTGTTTAGTTGGCTTAAATATTTTGGGAAACATTTTTCTCATGAACTCATTTTCCTTCAATTGGAAGACAATGTTTTCCCTATCAAGAGAAGGGAAAACATTTTCCAAAACTCTTTTCCAACCTTTCCACCATTCCCCATTCCTATCAACCCATACCAACCCACCCCCAACACCCCCAACCCACTCTCACACCCTCACCCCACCCTAAATGAAAATATTATTAATAATACTTTCTTTTCATGTTATAGATAAAGTATTTTTTTTTAATTTCAAAAAATGAGTAAATTCTTTTCACGATATAAGAAAAGTTTTTTTTTCGTTTTAACAAAAAAATTACTTCCTTTTCATGATGTAGAAATAATATTTTCTTTCATTTTAACAAAATGAGTATTTTCTTTTCATGATATAGAAAAAATATTTTCTTTTATTTCAACAAATAAGTACTTTATTTTCATGTTGTATAAAATAGTACTTTCTTTTTCAACCAAAAATAAAAAGAGTATTTTTTTAATTATGGAACATAAATTTCAACGTTGTTTTTGCGTAAAAAATTAAAGCAACACATTAATTCCTTTGAGTTTGTGCGAATTTGTAGAAGAATAATTAAATTTTTGAAGAAAATAGAGTCATGAAAATATTGGGTATTTGGTGTTGGTTGTGGGGGGGGGGGGGGGGGGGAATAGAGAGAGCACAACAAACATAGGGACTTGGGGGAAGAAGGGTGAGGAGAGTAGCATAAAAAATTATCACCTAAAAAATATTTCCTACCCTCTAACCAAACACTAGAAAATATTTTCTGGAAAAAAAATTTCACTCACCAACCAAACAAAGAAAAATAAGGATAAAACCACTTATTTTTTATGAAAACATTTTCTAAGAAAACATTTTCCTTCGTACCAAACACACCCTAAACTATGATCAGACAACGTTATTGATACCAACTGAATTTAAAGCACAAGATTGCCAGGTTTTCAAGTGAAGCTTTGACCAATCTGATGAGTAGAAAACTAGAGTTTTGAATTATGTTATGAAGCTAATTAATTACTTCTTGGGCGGTTCTGGAATATTATTCTTAAATTTCAAACTAACGAAGTATTTAATATATTAATACCATCCATCTGCTTCTAAATATCAATAATCCCACGACTGAAGAATTTTATCGATACTAATGAATTCATGTACTCTTCAATATAGGTGGAGCAATGATTTTAATTTTATTGGATAAATTTTAGAACGACGACTTCAAGTGTATAACTGGGTTCTAAACTTAGTATCTTTTCATATTTGGTAAATTTCTTTATATAATTACACTATTAGAATAAAAATTATTGAATTTAGCCGAATCCCGAGCTACTAGCTCCGGTCCTGCTCTTCAACATGTAGTTTATTTTCTTGATTATTTGACACGATAGATTAAGATTAAGACGATGATGGTTTAATTTCAACTAAAATTTTGTTACAACATGAAATGCAAAGCAGTATAAAGAAAGATATAATACTAATAATTGTAACATTTACATCACAAAACTAGCTATATAGCAAATTTCAAAGCTTGGACTTCTACAACTTGTACTATGGATATGTTACTCAGGTTCTTTAAAAATGTCGACCGGTGTGTGTCAGTTCCTTCAAAAGTAGAGTAGTTTTTGAAGATTCGACACAAGTGCGGTAATATTTTTGGAGAGACCGCAGAATTCTAAACTTAATATTGTTTCATATTTAGTAAATTTCTTAATAAAATCACACTGTTAGAATAAAAGTTATTGGGTTCAGCTGAATCCGTATCGGACTATTAGCTCCGATCCGGTCCTGCTCTTCAACATCTAGTTTATTTTCTTGATTATTTGACACGTTAGATTAAGATTAAGACGATAATGGTTTAATTTCAACTAAAGTTTTGTTACAACATGAAATGCAAAGCAGTATAAAGAAAGATATAGCACTAATAATTACTATATAACATTTACATCACAAAACTAGCTATATAGCAAACTGCATAGCTTGGACTTCTAAAGCTTGTACTCTGAATATATTGTTCGGGCTCTCCAAAATATCGACTGATGTGTGCTGGATCCATCAAAAGTAAGTGCAATTGTGGTACGATAATATTTTTGGAGAGTTCGCGAAACACGAGCTTAGTGTCTCTCTGCAAAACGATAAACCAAAGCAAGTGCATTACTAGTAACTTGTGCAGCAGCAAAGACTCTAGCCCTAACCAAAGCCTTAATTTTTCCATCCATAGAAGGATTATTAAACATATCAAGACAAGCATTTTCATCAGTAAGTGCAGCACTAATCCATGTTTGAACATTACTAACATGCCAAGTAAACTCTTGTCCTGCTGCTAATTGTCCGCTTTGGCCAAGCTCGGGTATCGATCGATTTAGCTGATAAACACTATCATTCATGGTGGATAAACAATCTTTAGCAGCTCCAAATTCTCTTGGCTTTAATCCTCTTATTTTTGTAACTTTTGAAATAAAATCCGCAGCAACTTTGGCTTTTTTTAAACTAATGGATATTGCTGCTTGAGCGAGTTGTTGCTCGTTTAGTTGAACAGTGTTTGCGTAGGCAGAGAGAGATTGGATACATACGTTAGGGTATAAAGTATTTTTGCATGAGGTTTTAATGAAGTTTGTTGTAGCGGGATTTTGGGACGTGACAGATTCAGTAATATTGACAAAAATACAATGGAAAAACAAGAAAAGTAATAAGAAGTGAAGACTAAAGTTGGCCATATTTTTCTTTCTAGAGATGGAATTTGTGAATGGTTGTTAGTTCAGTGAAGTGTGTAGAATTTTAGGAAAGCTTTATATAGAGTTGAAAAGAGCTGTTAGTAATAATAACTTATTCATGTCACATGATCGTATTTTAAATCAAAAATAAATATCTATCTACTTTTGAGGTAGGAATTAAAGGCCTTCACGTGACCCCTTTAGTTTTGGCATTAATTTTATTTTTTTGCAATATCATCTACACGAATACTACTTTCAAATATTTCTATAACAACCTTATTTGTTTCTGAATTTTTGTTACTGTTATAACGATCGAAGAGTTATAGAGAACATATATTATAATGTGGCATAAAAAATAGTTCCAAAATAAACTTGACTTTTATAATGAATGGTTGTTATATATATAGGGATGTTGTTATGAATAGATTTGACTATAATGTAAAATTTTATACATGATTAGCGTGAAATTTTTAATTTTTATATACGATTGACATATTTTAACATATCGTAGCAGGTAATTTACTATATTTTTCAAGTCATAATCTCACTCTTTATGACCGCAGATTTACCCGTCGTTATCTTTTTTACTCCATAGATAATGTGTGTGGTATATATATATATATATATAGTTAAATATTTTCTCATTTATGCCAGCTAATCTGACATTTTTGTATTGATCAGTTGCTGCTTGCAACTTGAGATGTAAAGGAAGATTCATGGAAATCTTCTTTTTTGTGCTCAGTCAGCAAAGAGATATATACAAAGTTTAACGTTGCGTAATAGATGTGCGAATTTTATGTATAATAATTAATAAACGTGCTTTGTCTACTTGACAGTTGCGAGGAAGAAGTATTCCTCTTATCTTAAGAAATTTTTTGGAGAATTAATTTTTTTTTCATTAACTCAGACTTTTTTTTTCATTAATAAAGGGGTGACAAGTGGAACCAAGACGGGAATAGCTGAACGCAAGTATTTTATTTATCATCGGAAAAGAAAACGTTCATAAAGATGTATTAAATATTCTACGTCCGGTAGCATTTAATAGGGAATATTCTGCAGCATTAAGAGCGACAGTCCGCTACAGAGAACTTAATATTTATGTTTATCGTTACATCTTCATCAATGACCCTCTTAATTGACATTAAAGGAAGACACGATCCTAGGACCTCTTTCCCTAAACATAGCTATAAATAGTAAGCTCAGTTATCATTGTAAGGGATACGAATTTTCTGGCTAAACTTACACTACATTTTATACAAAACTTGATACAATCTTACTTTTTTATTCTTGATCTTATCATTGCTGTGCCCGGAAATCGTATTCCCGTAATTGTCATCTCTGCTGTTTCATCTACATTTTAAGGCTAAGTATTGTATATTTCTTCAATTACTGCATTATTTCAGGATCAAATTAGTTCACTTGTCTAGAAATCACGTATAAATGCAACTATACCGTTTTACGAATAAACAGTGTAGTAAGAATGATAAACGTTCTTTTATATTTAATCAAAGATCTCAAATTGAACTTTAATAAAGGATTAAAGTCCTTTTGGCAGAGGTAATAATAGCACGAATTAGCCATTTTTCAGCCTCGTAGTGGAGTTTCAACTCTCAAATTCCACGACTAAACTTTTGTGGTAATGTCCTGGAGATTCACTTAAAGGAACTTGAAACTTCACGATAGTGGTTATTTTTCAAATACAAGATTGAAAAATTATTATTTTGTGAACATTATGCTTAGCAGGGACTTGCGGAAAATCGTAAAAATAGCACGGCTAGTCAGTTTGCCGATTGATCATTCAAAAATAGCTAGTGCTTGTAAAATCATTGAAAAATAGTCATTATTTTGCTGCAAATACGAAAATTTCCAGCATAATATAATGGAGATCGGAGCACCTGTGTATGAACTTTCAGCATATTATGCTGGACCGGTATATTATACTGGAGTTCCAGTATAATATACAGGAGTTCAAGTATACTTATGCTGAAACTCCAATATAATTCCAGTATATTATGCTGGGATATTTTTCGAATTTTGAATAATATTTTTGTTCAAATTTATCTTTACGTAAAAAGTGGTTAAATTTAATTACTTTTGAAATCGTTGCTATTTTTGAATACCACTAACGAATCTTTTACCTTGCAAATTTGACTTAGTCGAACCAAACAGACACCAATTAAATAAAATAATTTAGCAATGGATCACCTTCCCTAGTACTGTGAAATGCTAGTCAACTCTGAAGTAGGCAAAGTAAATGATTAAACTAATCTAATATCAGACAATACGTTATTAATTCACTTGCAAAATTTTAAAATAACAAGATTCTCGTCGAGTTACAAAATTCCTTTTTGATTAATCTGATGAGTTGATAAAACATGAGTTTGGAAATATAGAAGAGCTGACTTTTAGGTCCGTGACTGTTGATTCTAGATTGTTCTTAATTAGACCTGTCAAATGAGTCGGGTCGACCCACGAACCGATCCACCTAACATCTTAATCGGACCAACCCATTAATTTAAGGGGCCTAGGACGGGACTATAATATTTTGACTCACTAAACCGACCAGACCGAACTGAACCCACTAAACCGACCAGACCTAGTGTTAAATCCAAACATTGAAGAAAGAATATAGTACTAGACAGTAGACACTATATGGCGTCTTGTCGAAATGGCCGAATTCCATATGTTTTAGACTATTAGTTATAGAAATAGTCGAATTTCATATGTTTCTCAAGTTTTAATATTAATAAAATATGGGTTTTCATTCATTTTTATTCTAATTGGCTTCAAGGACACATAATAATTTATTTTAAGTTCGTATACATGTATATAAAGTTTGAAATTTTTATCATTTATTAATTTAATTTTTTTTTAATTAAATTGGATTCTGCTCATTAGGACCTGAAGTTAAGGGATTACGAGTTATGAGTCCGGATCGAGTCAGTATGTTTGGATTAACAGGTCAAATCCAAACCAGATCCTATAAGAAAGTGAACCGGACCGGCTCGGTTAAGGACCTACAGTCTAAGAGTCAACGAGTTCGGGTCGGGTTGACCCATTTAAAAGGTCTATCCTTGATAAAATGGCAATACAAATACGACAAATCGTAGATTTAAAAAAATAATAATTAAGGTCTGTGTCTTTTAATTAAGGTCTGTGCCTCGTTACTTGAAATTGTACTTTCCAAGTTATAAACAATTGCCATCCACATCTAGACAGAAAGGTTGGCTCCAACTTTGATACAAATCCTAATTAGAAGCAAAAGGGGAGGCAGATTAACGGGTTTTGAATTTTAAAATAATAATCTTAAATGTTAATAATTATATTTTTATTATAAATAGAGTTCTATTTAAGGTGAATGTCTATTTTTAGGGTTTGCTATTTGGTGGTTAAATCACTTTTTCCCTATAAATAAAGGGGTTTTATCTCATTGTAATTGATCCCAAATCAATAAGAATTCTCTCTCCCTACTTTTCTCTGCACTACTCTTCTTCTTCTTTTATTATTTTATAACACATTATCAGCACGATACTCTAACCAATTGAGTAGAAGCTTTAGGGGTTGAGCATAATGATTGTCAATTCTTCCATGAACTTGCTTCATGATTAAATTCTGGATTTAAGGTAAGTATTTTACTTTATTTTCCTAATTTAAATTCTTGAAATTCTATAATTTGATTTTAAATGCAAGCAAAGACAATAAACTTTGATTATAACTCTAATAGAGTTTGCATGAAATTATAACCACCTGAAGTGGAAAAATTGCTATGCCTTGCCATGATCAAATTCATGTATTTGTGGGCAAAGAACTGGAAACCCGTCCATTAATTTGCTTCATTCTCATTTCCCCTAAGAGAATGTGATAGCAATATGTGATAAGTCTGAAAGAAGACAAAATTATTATCGTGAAGGTATAAATGGATATGGACGTGGCAATATACGAAATTATAATCGTCATCATTGTGATAATGAGAATAATAAAAATTCTCAAAATAATCTTTCACTCTTCGAAAGTAATATTTGTCATCGATTTGACATGAGATTTTGTAAAGCACATATAGATGATTATGGTCCATTCATGATGTGAATGTGACAACATCTGATTTATGAATACATATTCATTCTTGGAAGAATATGAACGTGCTAGTGGTAGTGAATATACCACACCCACCTCTAGAAAAAGGTTTGAGATGAAATAAGAAAATAATTTTTATGGCATGAATGATCATTGATCACGTACCTATTGTGATTATGCCAAAATATTATGGCAATTTGATTATTACAGGGCGAAGTAACATATCTTGCCTATGATGATATTGACCATGACCATAATTTATAACTTTCTCTTTAAAAGTGATATTCACTATATGGATGTTGATGAATATGTGGTAGTACCAAATTGATTGAGAGCTCTGAAATAGCCAATTATTACTATTTTGGAGGAATACAATTGATTATCATGTCAATTTATTGTGTTGTAGTAAGTCTCAAAGAAACTTATTGAGTTTATAAAGTATTCGTGAAAGCGGTTGGTTATATTGAACTATAAATAAAGAAAAGATTTAATATCTTCTATTACTACAACTTGTAGCGGGGTAATATGTATGTGAAAAGTTACCCGCTTTATTCTCCAATTTGTACTACACAAATAAAAGAATACCACAATAAAGTGGATGTTTATTGATATAAAAACCCATATCATAATAAACTTGGAGTTTATTGATAATTGCATACGTTGTGGTGTAAACCTGAACTTTATCAATATTGATAATTTATTCAGTTGACATAATTGGTTTAGCCATATCAGTTTAAGTATGATGTGCAAAAATGAAAGAGAATTCACATGGGTAAATATTAAAGAACTAGAAAGTTCTTTACAAATTCTCTTATGTTGCTTGTATCATTAATTAATATACCAACTAAAATTGGGATTGAATCTCATGAATGCTGAAAATACCAAAGGTGAATATGAGCCCATTCACCTGCCATGTATACCACATAAGATGCATCGATGAGATGGTTACGTGTGCGATTATTATTAATCCGCAACATGGCATTTGCCAGATAACTTGCTCAATAATTTAATTTAGAGCATATTCCAGATATTTTATTCAAGATAGTTTATCTTGATAAGTTGGTTTACATCACAACTGGTTTAGCAAGATGATTTATTGAGTGCCTCCACTTAATAGTTAAACTATTGCTTATGAGAACAAAGTTATATATATCAGTTTGATATACGTTAGATATGAAAGTATATTACATTCTCCCTAACAACTGCTTCATGACAAGGAACCAAATAATTTCATCGTATTATTATTAATGTGCAGTGTGTATTTTGATTAGTATCATAACGCACAAAGATGAATTTCCAAAGTTGAGGAAGCAAGTTAGTTTTTCTAACACGAGGGGAAGACAGAATAAACAATTGAGAAAAAGTTACGTTGAATGAATTATCATTTCTACATCTAGATCCTCGAATAAGCAATATGAACTTGAAGTTCATAAAAAGATAATTAATCTGCAATATATTGCAAAGCATGTCAGACGCATTTGCTGACCCAAAGAAAGTAACTATATTCTCACTGAAAATACCCACATTAGAATAAGTCTTAGAAGGACAAAGTCTATGATACGCTTAAAGCATATAGACAAATCAGTTTCAAATAGAATTCTTGATAAATAAGATGTGCAAATGATCAAAATTATCATAATAAGGAGGCAAGTGATCTAGAAGATCACATGACATAACACTTCATAAAATCTCAGGAGATGTTCAGGTACCTTAAAATATGAACGAAGAGATCTTTATGTTATGTCTTTATGAAAAAAAATATTGGAACGGATATAAAATGTTCGTTGACGGCATCTATGATAGCGCTAAGTATAGATGAGGATCTTAAGTCTATCGAATACAGACACAAAAATATTGGCCAAATGGAAGAGACAAAATTCAAGTAGAATTGGTTTCATATAAAAGACATGTAGTTTTGGACTTGCAGTTCAAACACTTGAAAGTATAAAGTCAATGGTGTGTGAAATCGCCTTTATCTATCGTATATGTCTAGCATGACATAGAAACTTGATATGCATATAAAGTCCATTCATATGGCTTATATGATTTAATTTATATGACAATCCATGAAGAATTTAAATTGCTTAAAGAATATAAAATTCTTGGTCATGAAGTACTACATCCTAAGTACAATTTGTGCACATTCATATCTTGGTATAATTATAAGCATGATAATGTGATAGCGAGAATTTTCAAGGTGCAACATATTCATTGGAGTTAATATGTGTGATTTATTCACCAAATCTCTGTCGACGTCAACCTCCAAGAAGCTAGTGCACAAGATTGGGATGCGAAGGCTCTAGGATGTTAATTGATGCTCTCATCAGGGGGAGTTAATACGCGTTACACTCTTTTTTCCTTACAAGGTTTTGTCCCACTGAGTTTTCTTTGCAAGGTTTTTAACGAGGCAACCAAAAGGCGTATTGTTAGATATGTGTACTCTTTTTCCTTTTCTAGAATTTTTCTTCCCATTGGATTTTATTTTAGTTAAGGTTTTAACGAGGCACATTATCTGTTAAATAGACATTCAAGGAGGAGTGTTATAAATAAAGTTCTATTTAAGGTGAATGTCTATATTTTAGAGAGATTTTAGGGTTTGTTACTTGGTGGCTAAGTCACTTTTTCCCTATAAATAGAGGGGCTCTATTCTATTGTAATTGATCCCAAACCAATAAGAATTCTCTCTCCCTACTTTTTTCTGCAATACTCTTCTTCTTCTTTTATTGTTTTATATCAATTTTGATTTATTCTGTTGTACATACTTAAATTAACTCTGATTATGCGTGTAAGATTTATTATAGGTAGAGGCAGACAGGTTTTGAAACTTATTGGTTCAGAATTCTAAATTTTTTAAGTTATTGAGTTTTAAATTAATTATTTATACATTTCAATAATTTTCTTAAAACAAATACATGATTTGAAGAGACACTACTGGGTCGGTCGAACCCTTAAGTTCTACTCTTCTCCCGCCCAAAATTATAGGGAAGAAAATGCTTCACACTATCCATTTATCATATTTTAAGCTCGAAACCAAGACCTTGATTAAGAGTTGAAATATCATGTCCATCTCGTCACAACCCGAATTCTCGCTCCTACCAGGATTTCTCTTTGTAGGGGCGTTCAAGATTCGGTTTGGATCGATTTTTTCCTAAAAAAAAACCAAACCAAGTAAGTCAGTTCTTCAAATATTGAAACCAAACCAAATCAATTAAGTCGGTTATTTATCTATTCGATATTTTTTTTGATTTTTGTCGATTTTTCGGGTTTTATCGGGTTTTTTTCTTAAATATGCGACATACAATACCAAACACATATTTCGGAGACTACATTTCAACGTAACACTATCAAACCAATTGATCGATTCGATTCGATTTTGGGTTTATTTCGATTTTTCGGATTTTTATGAACACCCGTACCTCCTTGTATAATGTTTCCCACTAGTTAGTTGACCTTCCACACGTGGAGGACATTTGTCTTCAGCTTGCTACTGCTTTTTTCATGAAATGAGGCACAGACTCTTCAACTTGCTACTGCTTTTTTCATGAAATGAAGTACAGACCTTAATTAAAAATATATTTGGTCGTATTTTTATTCAATATAAGAACTATCGAGAATCGTTTGGTCAAAGCTTTCCTTCAAAGTTTAACAATCTTGAGTTTTAAACTTGGAGGTATATTAATTGTTTACTTGAAAATGGTTTCAACAATTATATTTGATTTGTGGTTTTTGAAATACGTGATTTATTTCAATACTAGTTAATAATTAAGAAGCAATGAATGTAAGCAAAGAAAATGAGACAAGCAAATTAAAGTTGTCACAAGGTTGGGGCCTCGAGCTGACTGAAAACGGGGACTCAAGGCCGAATAATAGCAACAAATGAAAGACAATAAATGAAGAACAATAAACTAGGAGCAATAAAGCTGAGAGACAGTGTTGAGCACGAAAAAAGCTGAGAATGTTCTATTGTAGTCAATATGTCCCCTTTATAAAATGATAGGGATCCCCTTTATATAGGAGGGAAAAATCCCAACATAGTACATCCCTAATTATGACAAAGTAATACTATTGGTACAACTGTATCACGACTTAGTACGTACTTGTACTATTTCTTGCAGACCTTACCAGTTCTAACCACGTGTCCTCGGGAATTTTCCCGCCTTTCCTTGACGGTCATCGATTTTTATGATGCTTCGAGGTCTACCGTGACGACTTCGACACTCTCTCTCGAGGTATGCACTTCGAGGCCAAACTTCAGATTCCCCTTCGAACCTTTCGAGATCGGACTTAGAATACCATAGATACCCTAAAATCGAGCTTCCCCGATTTTGGCCGTATACTCTCGTCTCAAATTTGTTTAATCGTTTACTTTGCCTACTTCATTTTTTTTAATTATTATTATTTTTTTAGTTTAACGATATGGCATCTGTCACCAAATGGGCTCACTTCAAATTCACACCATGTACCGTGCGTTTAATGAGGGTTAGAATCCAAAATAGCTGAGCAAAGAGAGAGAATAAATATCCTCTTTTTCAAAGAGGGACTTTCTCTAAATTATTCTCTTCCCCTAGATGGCTTCACCCCCAACCCACAGGACCAACTATCTTAACTAGCATTAAAACTCTCCGACCCACCGGATACCAATTCAACTCCGATAGAAGTTGAATCAATTCAAAAAGAAAAGTGTTTACTCTTAAAAATGGATAACACTTAAATTTATAAGTGATTTTAAGGATATGTGATTTTACTTGGCACAAACTGAGAAAATATTTAAATTGATATTAGAAATTGACTGTAAATAAAAATAGAGCATACCAAATATGATATGCGGCTTTGGACCTCGAGCAAGGTCGCCCTCGAACCAAATGAGTATGCTATTGAAAAGTATAAACTGAGCAATAGAGTATGAAAGCTTAAGAGAGAAAATGTAATATATTGCTTTGTTCTGCGTGAACGTAATGATTACAAAATAATTAGAACCCCTATTACATAGTAGAGGAGTTCTACTTAGAGTCAGAAACCAAAATATTGTCTTTTTGGACTCAAAATACTTAAATGATTGAAAAAAAACTTAGTTACCAAAATATGTAAAACGCATTAATGAACCACGTTTTACCTTAACGTCCGTTTGGGACGTTAAGGTAAAACGTGATTTATTACTGCGTTTTACATAAAATGCCTTTTGCTACCGCGCTTTATCTGGAAGCTGATAAGACGCCTACGTAAAACGCAGTTCAAAAGAATTTTATGTAACATGCCTTAATGAACCGCGTTTTAACTCTTCATATATTGTCCCTTTCCCTTCCCCCCACGCCCAAAACAGAACTCCATTATTTTAAAAAAATCCAGCGGTCCCCATCCATTAACGACAATAAAAGCTCGTGTGGACCCCACACTTCCCGTAAAAAGTAGATAGTGTTGGTCCCACATCCTAGCTAAGGCCTTCTCTCGTTGTGGCTACTCGTTTCGGAGTCAAATTTTCAATTCTTCAATATTCCAAAAAAACATAAATCGAGGTATTCCGATTTAATTTTTGTCAAAACTCGTATAAAAAATGCATATTAGTTGTTTTACATGTGTTCTATGTTGTTTTTTGTTGTTTTGCGATTAAACTAAGGTGTTATTTTTATCCGGACTAAGATATTAGTGTTCTAAAAAAATATGTAAAAATTGTGAAATCGTTATTATTGTTAATAAAAATGTTAATAAATTACTATTACTGTTTTATATGTATTTTTGTGAATGTTTTGTGATTAAAATGTATTTGTTATGTTTTATCTGGTTTATATTATTTATTTGCTTAAAGACCAGTAATATAGTGCCTTTTAGTATAGTAAAATGTAATGCCTTTTAGCGTAGTAAAATATAGTGCATTTAGCGTAGTATAATGTAGTGATTTTTAGCATAGTTTCCTTATAGTTTAAGTATCTCTTATACTAAAAAATACGTCAAAATAACTGATATATCAAACACAAACTCTGTCAAATTATAGTAAACATATAATTTTTGCTACTGGACCGCAAATATCGAGCCTGGAACCCATATATGAATATTTAATAATTAAATATTGTATAATTATAAAATTAAATATTTAATTTACAAACAAACATATAAAATTATAAAACTAACATCTAAAATAATAAAACTAACACATAGAAGAATTCAGGATAAATTAGTGCTACTGGGTTCTAAATATCGATCCTGAAACCCATATATGAATAATTAATTATTTAATTTATAAACTAACATATAAAATTATAATAAAACTAACACATACAAGAAATTCAGGGTATCTTGGTGCTACCAGGCCACAAATATCGAGCCTGGAACTCATATTTGAATATTTAATTATTTAATTTACAAACAAACATATAAAATTATAATAAAACTAACACATACAAGATATCAGTATATCTTGGTGCTACTGGACCTCAAATATCGATCCTGGAACCTATATGTAAAAATATAATTATTATTTAATTATGTGAAAACATAATTATTATTTAATTATGTGAATACGTAATAATTATTTAGTTATAAAACTAACATGTAATTAATGTTGTTTAATTTACAGTAGACAACATGGAGGTGCCGCCTATGCATCCCGGACCTTCCAACGATGAGCTACTGTCTTTACAGGGCGATCATAGGTCCGCCCACATATGGGAGGGAGAGTTACTGGTCCATTGTCTCCGCATCAGGAGAGTGGACGACATGTGGGACTTTCTGCATGACAGAGTTCTCCATCCCCGTGTAGTCACACTCCTGCGAGAGACGTGTTTCTACAGGATTTTGGAGATCGGGCGGCTGCAGCTCGATTGGTCTTTGATCACGGCCCTAATAGAGCGGTGGCAACCGAAGACGCACACATTCCACCTGCCCATTGGCGAGGCCACCATCACAATGTAGGACATAGATGTTTTATATAGGCTGCCCGTTGATGGACACCCAATTGCTCTGCCGCCGACCATAAGAGATATGACAGGTCCGCAGTACCTGGACATGCTGCAGTAGCTCACTGGTTTCCGACCACAGGATGAGAATGCAAGATGTAGGGCCAGTCGTCTGCAGTTGACGCCTGTTCGAGAGTATTTAGAGATCTTGCACCCCGACATCACTGGCGAGACAGATGATCTACATATTCGCCGGTATACGAGGATGCTGCTACTCCTTATGTTTGGAGGGGTCTTGTTCCCTAACACTTCGGGGAACCTAGTCAGCTTGAGATTTCTCAATCATCTTGAGTGGCTAGAGGATTTATCCCAGTATATCTGGGGTGTTGCTGTTCTCGCCTACTTGTACAGGCAGATGTGCTGGGCGAGCATGGGCACCCAGAGTGACGTTGGTGGATTTTTGCCGCTACTACAGGTGAAAAAATATTGCCTATACTTTATTCATTATAACATATATAGTAAAAATATATCTTAAATATTGCGTCAACTTTTTATGTTAGGTTTGGGCCTGGGAGCGGATACTGCAGTTGCAGCCACCTCTACCACCATTAGCTCCGGATGTACTACCTCTGGTGGGGATCCCATCGACCGCTGCTGAGGATCGGCCGACTCGAGATGTGGATGGTGGGCACCGACTGAGTTATGGCTCATCATCGACGGGTGCTGGGGATCTTTCACAGGCGCAGGTATGTTTGTATTACTATTAAATTTAAATTTGTTTTTATCTCATTGATTCGCCATAATAACTTTATAATTTTCTTATTAAGGCTTCATCCCAGCCCGTCACAGAGGCCACTTTGTGCGATGCTGAGCAGGATGCGAGGGATTCTTATATTTAGGAGCCCGACGAGACCATGGTAAGACTATTTAAAAATATTTTGACTTAACATGTACATTACTAATATATATTTTCATATAATGAGCTGACTTATTCTTCTGTAGGTTGTTGATGGACCGACGGCCCCTTCTATCGATCCTGACAGCACTACTGACGATCATACTGCTGCGCATCCTGCGATAAAGAGGCGACGTGACGAGGATGATCCTGATAGCGTATCCGGGCGAGATGGGATGCGCCTCAGGCCATCAGCTGCATTGAAGCACACAGGTTGTGGGAGACATTGATTTTTTTTGTATTTTATGTAAATAATAACAACAATTTTTTATGTTTACATAATATGCGCATTATGTTTTTATTTCTCCGTTCCTTGTTTATTTTAATACTACAACACAAACACAGACATAACAACTTAACATAATTTAAATTCAGTACAACTAATGAAAATACACGACACGGGAAACATAAAGATAAAGTAGTGCACTCAACACATACATGTCATTGTTTAGTCACTGCCGCCCATTAGTCTCTGCTCCAACCACTTAAATTTCTCTTCCAGCTTATTTTTTTCTAATTCTTCCTCTTTTAGTTTCTCCTTAAACTCCACAATTTCTCGTTTATATTCCTTTTCATGTTCCCACTATTTTTTACACAAATCATGAAGATACTGCAAAGATCATTTGTAGCATTCCTGCTTACAGGGTTCATCAATCCATACCTCAAAATTACAAAAAGGTTCGTCGGGAAACCTACAAAACTTGTTCACACACATCCAGTAGCGGCGTCCAACTTCACCATCATCCCAAGTTTCCTCCATCATACATTTTTTTGCCGCACTGGAACCTTGGTCTACATGCGTTCAGACATTTGTTAAAGCGAAAAACCCCCTGCTTTTATGGAAATGTTGTGCTATTTGTTATGGTTAAGCGCAGGAAATAACTAGAACTCACATGTTATTTATAGGCATTGAAATACACATAACGTAGTATTTAACCGCGCTATATATATTCACACAAAACGTAGTATTTAACCGCGCTATGCTTCGCGTGTTACAAATTCATTCTGATACAAAACAGATTTTTCGCAGGCGGGCAGCTTTTCAGATCGACAAGACAACACACAAAATGTAGTATTTAATCGCGCTATTTTTGATTACATGAACGGGAGGGAGAAATTCATTAATTTACTCAACTGAAGAATGCTAAATATCAATAAGATTTAACAACAATGAAAACATAATTTTATTTGATACATATTGCTACATAAACAAGTACATACACTTATTACAACGACATTATGAAAATAAAACACTATGTGTATCCTTGATAGTTGGGCACACAAGATGAACTTCACCAGGAGCTCGATTATCATCGCCACCCAAATCAGCTGAAGGACATTTACGACGGTCGTGTCCTGTTTGCGAGCACATGCCACATTTACGCGTATAAATGGTATCACCAACATCCATTTGGTTCAGTATACGCATTCGTTTTTGCACTTGTAGCTTAATAGTCCTTGTTACACACCATTTTAAATGGTTCCGATGGCTAATAATGCTCAACACCTACTAGCTGCAATTTCCCACTATATGTGTTTATGTACGCAACAACACTGTATTGCCTATCAACATAGTTGGTTGGCCCTAAACCTGTATGTTGAAAGTACTTGATGGCATGTGCGCACGACATGTGGTAGATGGACCATTTCCCACAAGAACACAACCTGCTGGCTTCATTTATGGAGTGTACATTATTCCCCTGGTGTTGATGGATAGCGGTGCGAACTTCAAAAACACCCCGGTCGTGATCATATTGTAAAAATGAATGCCAATGTGTTCGCCTCTTGTATTTCTCAAATCTTCTCATTGGTATTGGCATAAATTCAACACCCCTGTCCATCAATTCTGATGCACCCCTATGCCTTTCAACAAACCTCTCCGCCATCTGTTTGAATGTCATCCGGACCATGGCAGTGATAGGCAATCTACGTGCAGACTTCAATAATACATTGAACGACTCCGACACATTTGTAGTCAGGGTTCCCATCATCTGCCACCATCCGCATGCAATGTCAACTTGTGAAGCTCATATCGCATCAACCAATGATAGGCACTTTCATCTAACTGCGGAATCGATTCCATGCACCTCCTGAATTTTAACTGATGGTGATCAGTTGCAGCCATCTACATTGAATCATGCAAGTCCTTATTGGTATATTTTTTCTGGAAATTGGCTTTCAGGTGCCTCACATAATAACGGTGGTATGCATAGGGTTCCTTTCATTCATGAAAATGCTTTACAGAACTTAATATACCACCATGCCGATCATATATTAGACAAATACCTGAATGTTGTTTGACAACGTGCTGCTTCAAGTTGTTCAAAAATAGCATCCACGTCTCTTAGTTTACATTGGCACATATGGCAAAGGCTAGCGAAATATTTGTCCATTTGTATCTACTGCAATGACGATCAACAGATTAATATCATACTTTCCATAGACATGAGTACCATCTATGGAAATTACTGGACGTCAATGCATAAAACCATCAATTACTGGTTTAAATGCCCAGAAGACGTATTTGAATATATATAT
>ML389776.1:0-50995 GCA_005239525.1 Nicotiana knightiana | reverse complement strand
AGTCTATATATATATATATATATTGACTTGATATAAACTCTGAGTATAAGTTAATTTTTTGGGTTCGATAACTACGAGTAAAGTTATTGGAAAAGTACATTAAATGTTATTTGCAATTTATAATACCAGGACTCTATTTTTGGACTCTTACTATTAACTTCGGGCAACGTGAGTAAGCTTTATTTCGCACTCATCCAAACCAAAAGAAAAAGTAACGCAATTGCCTTATATACGTCCAAAAACTATTTGAAGTATTTCAAATTGTTGTAATTTGGTTGTTATTTTCAGTTACTCTAATAGTATCTGATTCTTGTAATCTGTTATTATACAGCTACATCTGAAAAGGCTTGTTCTATGGTCAAACAAGAAAATTTCTGAATCCCTCCTTGGTTTTTACAACGCGTTAAATTTGATCATTTCTCAATCATTTTATTGTGTCTATAATGTATTTGTTTAATAAAACATTTCTTTTTTACTTCAATATAAGTTAACTCGTTCAATTTGGCAATACGACACCAGACAAATGTGAACAAGAAATAGTTACACACAAAATGTAGTCTATAAACTGTTCTTTTCATCTAATGGATAGAGTTATCCGACTACCTGCTAGATTAGTTGAAGTACGTTTAAATCGGTTTAAATATCATTTTACAAAAAGAAAAAAGAAAAGAAGAAAAAGAAAAGAAAAGCTGTCACACAGTACTTGCTAAAAATCTTCTTTTCTTTTTGTGAACTAGATTAAAAAACTACCAATGATGGTCTTTGAATTCATTACAAAACAAATTATTGGATTCGATCTTATTTCATGTTGTTGTTATTCCTACTTGTTGCAATTACCTTTTCTTCTTCAATCGTTCTCTAGCCGAAGGTCTATCAGAAATAGCCTCTCTCCCCTTCCAGAGGCAAGGGTAAGATTGCGTACATCTTACCCTCCCCATACCCCACTCGTAGGAAATTACTGGGTTTATTGTTGTTAAATTCATTACAAAACAAATTTAGTAAGTTTACGTAGGTATTCAAAGAAATGCTAATCGATCTATGTACTATTTAGGAATGAAATCCAGTAACACGAACTCATAAAGAAACAAATATAACTGGAAATTTCAAGTTTCCACAGTAGTCATATTCATTTAAAAGGGAAGGCAATAATGAAGTTGACATGTTCTCTAAAAACACTCAAGAAGCTCAAGTATTATCTGTTTTTTGAGTCAATTTCGAAACTCTTCATAACATGAAAACAACAACAACAACCCAGTAAAATCCCACAAGTGAGGTCTGGGGTAGAGAGGTTATTTCCTATAGACCCTCACCTTCATAACGTGAAAACAAGAATCCAAAATGGAAAGGAGAGATAGATAAATACACAGATTAAAAGGAGACTTGTTTTTCATTGCTATAAGAAAACCATTTCACTGCATCATAATTTTAGGGTCCTGAAGTGGACTCCAGAGACTACAAACTGAAAACAGGATTTCTTCTAACTCCATTCTCAGAAAGATAAAACATACAGAAAAAGGACTAAATAGTTTCAGGCAGATTCTGAGGCAGCATGTATGGGAGGGAAGAGTTCACATTTTTCGGGACAAATTTGCGCATCCACACATGCTTACCGTTGATAGTAAACTTAGCTTTAGGCACGTCGTTGAGAATAAAATCTATAATTGCAGGCGTAACAAACACGATTCGAGCATAAAGAGCTTGTTCATGGGACTTCACCTCCTGCATGTGAATGCACTCTATGCAGTCTCCAAAAATCCTAGTGAAGAATTCCCTGATTTCAAATTCAGCAACAGGGTAACCCTTGGAAAAAGTAACAAACATGGTCCGTTCTTCACGTGGTACGTCGTGTCCCTTCGTCCTCTTAGGAGACGCGTCACTCCCAAGTCCCAATTGAGCAATTCTTTCCATCAAAAATGACTCAGCAAGAGGTGCCACCACGGACACTTTGCTTTCTGTCAAAGTTTGTTCAGAACTTCTCTTCAAGACTTTCTCCATGATATCTGTCAATGCCTTGAGACAAACCTCAGTAACAATCTTCCTAATCCCACTGGTGGCACTGTCCCGATTTTCATGGAAAAACAGGAGGGAGAACTCTTTTGCCATGAGACTTTGAGTTAGCGGAATCTCACTTGCGTCAGTTGAGAGCAGGAACCGGTTGTCCTCAATGCATTTGAGGCAGGTTATAGCCTCATCAGCAAGTTCATTAATCAAAATTTGAGGTAAAGACAAGATCTTTCTGATAACATCATTGAAACCTGTTCGCTCCAACCAAATCCACAATGCCAATGTCTGCATTGACTCCAAAGGATCACGCTGAAGCTCAATAACAAGGAGAGAATAAAGTGCTCGGTCAATCGTATGGAAAAGTTGGAATTCCTCTACTGTAATTTGAAAAGGTTTTGCAGCCATGGCAGCTCACGTTGGAAGCGATTAAACCTGCCCACATAAAATCACCACAAATTTCAAAATCAGAAATAACCAAGATGAAAAAAGCAGGCTTATTTTTATCAGGACAGGTAAGCATACAATTGAGAAAGGAAGGAGGGAGAGAAGAGGCAATGTGAAATCTACTAATGAGATTCCACCATGAAGAAGATTATCATGATCCTAGTAAAAATTTAGCATTATTCTTGAAATGTGACCAGCAAAAATCCTATGACCTTACCATGTACAGAAGCAGGGGAGAAAGAAAATAAAACAAAACTAAAGGCAAAATCCTTCATCTAACTGAAAAAGCCTAGTCTTGGTACCTACAACTCAATTGGAAAGGAGATTCCTAGAACCTAATCGAGGAATGCATAAGTCCCCACATTTTCAGCTATACAGGAGATTTAATCAAAGCCAAAATCAAGTGAAGGTTAGGCCACAGAAAAGGATAAAAGTGCATAAAGTGAGGAAAACAAACCAAAAGGTAACGTCAGGGGGAAAATTCAAGAACTCAACTTGCCAGGTACGTTTACACCCAACCCATTTATAGGTGAAAACACTGGTTTTGCAGGTTAACAAGGGTAATGATCTAATGAACTTGTTCTTATAAATGTTCTGCCAAAACAAAGGGCAGTAATTACAACTTTGGAAGCATTTTCAGAAAGTAATCTTGTTTAGTAGGTTGCATTTAATGCTAGTGAGTGCCATTCCAGTAATGGCCAAGGATGCATTCATAAATTTTCTCTTTCTGTCGATTAAAATCAGGTTCTATTAACAACTTCACACATGTCCTACACAAGAAAGGTGAAAAAATCAAAATTCAAGACCAGCTAGGCTTTGCTTATTCAATTACAAAATGTGAAAAGATGTAACACTTTCTCTTCAACTTACGAAGAGAATCTTTTACATAGGAGAAATCTGTCTAACAAATACACAGATTTGCGACAACTTGATCTATCGCTAAATAGCTTCAACCATGATTGTACTCCACATTCTACAACATCTACCTAAAGAATCAGATGTTTCACAGAATTGATCTGGTAATACAAGTTAGACTCTGTCATGAATTGGGTAGTGCTCTTGTGGTCGAGTGTTCATAACCATAATTGAAAAGCGAGTATAACTAAATTTTTGTTAAAATGACCAATCCTCTTTTATCACAAACTTCCAAAATTACGCTTTATGATGACTCTCCTACATGTCGGAAAACCCATAGAACAATAACACGACATTGTTGCGTCTTTATGGAAACCAGAACCTTTAATAAATAACAAGATATTTGCTTCTAGGAAATGCTTTATTTATAGTGAACCTGTTAATGTGCACAACCCGTTAAAGCCATTGGTTGTACTGTTTAGCACAAGGTACACCATTTGGTCAGCGGTTGTAATGCACAAAGTTTAGCTGGATTTCAGGGATGTCAAAGTTGCGCATTTAATGCTCTTGTGACAAATGGGAAAGGCAGTAGTTCAACGACTACAACATTTATTATTATGCCTCAGAAATCGTTTGTATTCTTCTATCACAGAAGTTCTCTGCTTTAGTTCTGTTTATTGCTCATCAGATAGAAATTAGCACCTCCACTCTCAAGTTCACTGGCTTGATTAACAAAAACCTTGCTATATAATTCTAGTAAGATATTTCATGATTCAAATCCTAAGGTATTAGAAACCTGCAATTGAGGTAGAGGGTAGATGCATGTCAGTGATGGAACGTGCATCAAAACTTCAAAACATGTCTTAGATGTTCCAAATAAATTCTGGGGATCCTTTTCCTCACACAAGTGTCTGGCTAGACACTCAATAACGTGCAATAAGGGGCTCTAATAATGTATTTTCTGTTCGCCAAATTTTTGGTATCTTCCCCATTGAACTAGTTTCTAGATTTTCAACATCAAGAATCCGAGTAAATTTCATGGGTCGTCATTTAGCTTTTTGTTCATTATTCAAAAGTCACTTTTCCTTTTTTTGCTACGTAAAAGTCATTCAACTTTGTGTTCATTAGCCAAAAGTCACTTTTCTTTCTTTTGTTACACGAGATTTTATAAAACTTTCATCTGAAAAGTCTATTATGCTCTTGACATTATAAATCCTCTCATTTATGCAATACCTTCTATATTATATAATGTATACTTTAATATATTTTTATCGGACATTTTACTTATAATTACAATAAATTTTATATTATTTTATTTATTAGTTTTTGATATTCGTACATTCCTTAACGTTAATTTCCAAGATATATAAGTAGCATTATTTAAATTTGTCAGTAACATTACTGTGAACAGATCTCAAGTTAACGTTCTTAACCATACCTAATGAAATGTTTTTAATGAAAATTAGAAAATCAAAGCTCACAGATTTGTCGGCCAAGCCATATTCGTTAATCTAATAAATAAATACCCCCATTTAGAACATTGACACATCAGAATAGTACTTTCAAATGAATAACATTAACAGATAAAGCTTAAAAAACTTAATATTAAACGCAAATATCTTTGAATTTTTTTTAAGTTTTACTGAGCATAAAAAACTCATTTGTTAGAAAAATCTAATTTTATTATTTCAAATAAATATTAAAAATAAATACTTTTTTTATCTTTCTTACATTTTAAAATATGTTCATGTAGTGCCATGGGAAAATTAATGTACAGACATATTACAAAAATAATAATAAAATAATATAAATTTATTTTAACTATGTAAAATACCTAAGTTAAAATAATAATAGAAGATTTTACATAAATGGGAAGATTGATAACGTCAATAACATAATATATTTTTCAAGTAAAAGTATTATAAAATCTGGCTAAGATGACTATTGTGATAACTAGAGCAAAGTAAAATCATATAAACTTTATATTATTTTTAAATATATTCGTACATTTAATTTTTCCCTAACGTTAATTTTTAAATATATTCGCGCATAGCGGGATCTTAGTGCACTGGGCTACCCTTTTGTTAATTTCCAAGATATATAAACGGCATTATTAAATTTGTCAGTAACATTACCGTGAACAGATCTCAAGTTAACAGTCTTAACCATGCCTAATGAAATATTTTTAATGAAAATTAGAAAATCAAACCTCACATTCCAAGATATATAAACGGCATTATTAAATTTGTCAGTAACATTACCGTGAACAGATCTCAAGTTAACAGTCTTAACCATGCCTAATGAAATATTTTTAATGAAAATTAGAAAATCAAACCTCACAGATTTATCAGTCAAGCCATATTCGTTAATCTAATAAATAAATACCCACATTTAGAACATTGAAACATCAGAATAGTACTTTTAAATGAATAACAGATAAAGCTTTAAAAAACTTAATATTAAACACAAATATCTTTGAATTTTCTTCTAAGTTTTACCGAGCATAAAAAACTCATTTGCTAGAAAAATCTATTTTTATTATTTCAAATAAATATTAAAAAAATAAATATCTTTTGTCTTTCTTACATTTTAAAATATGTTCATGTTATAATAGGATTAAACAAATTGAGCGTAATGGGAAAATTAATGTACCGACATATTACAAAAATAATAATAAAATAATATAAAGTCATTTTAACTATGTAAAATACCTAGGTTAAAATATATTATATAAATGGGATGATTGATAACATCAATAACGTAATAGACTTTTCAAGTAAAAGTATTATAAAATCTAGTTAATGTGACTATTGTGATAACTAGAGCAAAATAAAATAATTTTTGCATAACCGAAGAAAGAAAATAAAATTGTCTTTTGAGTAATGAAACACAAAGTGTAATCATTTTTACGTAACAAAAAAAAAAGTGACTTTTAGGTAATGAACACAATTCTGAATTACCACCCATGAAATTTACTCCAAAAATCACTATCAATTGTTCGTAATTCATATTGATCCACCAACTTCTAAAACGAGAACTCAACCAATCTATTTTAGATTTAGATATACTATTTCTGATAATTACCAAGTCCATTGAAAATAGATTGAAGACAGAAATACAGCCGAACTTTTCCATTGTTCATCATCAGTCGTCTTTTTGCTATTGTAGCACATTCCAATGCTTTAATGCTTGTTTAAGTTCATCATTAATTCGTTCCAAGTGAGAGCTTGATAATTCATCATGATAAAATGATTCTGTCTAGACGTGGACTTGTTAGAATGTTGAAGTTATGACTATCACAGGTGATTATAGTATGTAGGTTCTTTCTTTTCTTCTTTAACTTTCGTTTGCACTAGCTCAAGTTAAAAGGAAGTAACTAATACAAAACACTGAAGCCAAGTTTTTCATGAATAACAATCAGTTGGCATGCTACCCTCTCCCTAGGGGCCGGTTTAGGTTCATACCTTTGAACGTCTCAAGCTGGGAATCCATTGGCCTACTCGTCAACCACAACATGCTGCTGCAAACTTGTTCGTCCAAAGTAACGAACGCTGACCAACAAGTGAACTATCAAACTACAATGATTGGGTAGTGCCAAAATAAATTCTAGAAAACATGCTCAAGCTTACACCTAGAGTAAGGATATGATGGTGTCTGCAAGCAATACCAAGTATTCTTTTATTCCCACCGCCACCAGGTCTCCTCCCTGCAAATGAGGGAGCAACATGGTTTAGCCACCACTCATGACCCACTCTAGAGCTGAATAAGAGAGGAAGAAAGGGGGAGGAGGTCCTACTTCAGAAAATGCATATCTCAAAAGGTTAAAGCGTAAACTGAGGAATACACGTAAAAGAAAATCTACAAATTAAGCAGACAACAAACTGAACTATAAAATCCGTAAATTAGGCAAACAACACATTGAAATATACAACAGGATAAAGAGGTTAAAAGTGAGCAGGGGCAATTACATTCTTAAGATGCCAAGATTTGGTATGCCTTGATGAATAATTACAGAGGCAGGGCGGGAAACTGAAGCCTATAACTGCTAAAATAAGCCAACCTCCACTGAAACCTATATGAAGTTAGGCTCATAGGGTGACAACAAAATTAAGTTATTGTCAAGAATAGCTTCTCTATTCCTTTATGCCTGTGAGACTGGGAGTTGAAGCAGCAGCCCCTTGCAGATCCGATAAGGAGAAAGACCTCCATGCACTAAACTTCTGTTCGGGAGGTGATGATGATGATTCATTGCTATATCTTCTTGATTGTGGAGGCAAAGGAGGAAGAGAGAAATGAGGTGATGATGGATTTGAGTTCAATGACTCGGAGCTGTTATTGCTCTCAGAGCAGCTTGAGGTTGCACCAAGAGCTAATGCGCTTCTAGAGTTTATTGGTCTCTTGTATAACCCACCACTATAATTTCTTGGGAAGTGATTCCGATTCTTGTCAAAGAAATTGCTGTGAGCAAGCAAGTTCTTGCGTTTCCTAGTGAATGCATTCTCTGGCTTGACCATATCTTTAAGCGAGGAACACGATGCCGCATCTGCTAGACTAGTAAAGGATTTTGATTTTCCAGCATAAAAATTTGATATGCCCCTCCTGGATCATGGCAGACAAGCACGGTTAGAACTTGGAAAATTAGTAAGAATATGACAATAGTTGCTCATGAACATGTATAAGCACCTAAAATCTTTCCGATTTGACTACGACATCCTTCCTTTCATCCTTCAGACTACCGGTGTTCTAGTGACTCACAATAAAAACCATTGACCATGTTCCCGTTAAGTTTCTTAGAGACTTCATTTACAATAAATATTAACCCCCAAAAAAGAAGCTCGGCCACCATCCAAGCTTCACATTCAGTCCACAGCAGATACTTTTCAACTTCAGCTATATAGATAAAAATCAATACACTTTTTTTTAGTAAACTAACATAGTACTGAATATCCCAAAGTGATTTTACAAGCTTCAAGAAGCATCTAAGGCAGCTTTACTTTTGGTAAGGAGGATACTGGTCCCAACATCCTCTATAATAGCAATGCATTTTATCCATACTAAGAGCATGCATGCACCCACGATCCGACCATTGATCAAAATAAGACTGACAAACAATTTTGTTAAAACATTGCACTCATAAGCCTTAAATATCTATGAAACAAAAGAAATGATTTTTGACACCTCGTAGTCTCTATCTATTTTGAATCTTTCACACGCAAATGGAGTATATGAGACCAAGTATTAGCTCTGACAATCAAAGGTAGTACATAATGCAAAAGATTATGGACAAAAGATGACACATCCATCACACGGTCACAACAACCTCTAAAACAAGATTGCAAGCATATGTCAGGTCTCACTCCACTAAGCTAGCTCTATCTCCTAAATTAATTTTCAAATACAAGGTCTATACCATACAACATGAAATAAAGCTGAATTATAGGGGGAACTAAACTCAGAATTTACTTTTACTGCTCAAGTTAAACATATAAAAAAGCTACTTACTAAATCCGTAACCTCGAAAATGAGTTAATTTGCAACAAGCCAAACATGTAATTACTCCTTAACATTGTACAAGTAACAAAGAATTGTATACAGTGATTAACATTGCATGTCCCTCACACCAAACAACCACTTAAATATTTTTGGCCCATTTCCTCGGGTACTCGAAAATATTACCAAGATACGGCCTAAAACACAGTTAACTGTTACAAAAGTCTAGTTAACAAATATACATATAACATTAACCACACAAAATCCTAGAGTCGAGCCTTTAAACTCAAATGAAGCAACAAAATTCAACATTTTGATGTTAATATATACGAGTAAATTAAATAAGTTAAGCTAAAACTCCCAGAGAGATTGAATTAAAAGTAAAGCCGCATACTTTATTGGCAAAACCTCCTCTAAAGCCTCCAAATTATCCAAAGCACCAGCAGGTTTGAAAGGACTCTGAACCTCCTCGCCGTCGCCTCCGTCCGAGGAAGAACCTCCCACCGCCGGCGAGTCATCACTATTCCTACCAATCGAGGAAGAAGAAGACGAGGAAGAGGTCCGATCATCCTCATTTTCCTGCTTCGCCTGAACCCTAAGCTCCGCCGACTTATAGATCGGAATAAACGACATTCCGTGCACGAATCCTGGCCGTTCGATCTGACGATCAGCTGTATTATTCCTCTCTAACGCAATCGACATAGCTTCACAACGAAGTTTGTATATAATAAAACCTGTATATATACAACAACAGAGAAAGAAGAGAGAGAAAGGAAGAGACAAGAGTCTAGAGAGAGAACAAGATTGGGGGGAAAAAAAGGAATATACTGAGGAAGATGAAAGCCTTATCTTTATCCAGACAAGATATATTATCTTTTTTATTTTTTATTTCTGTCAAATTCATATTTTGCTATAGTACATACGGTTTTAGTGTAACCGAATGCTCATAATTTAGATTCGATCTAGACCGTTGAGTTTCTGTGTTGATGATTTGATTGAAGATCAAAGGAAGATTATAAGTGGTTGTAGTGTTAGTGGATAGAAGCTGGGATAGGAGAGAACATTAGTCGGAATTTCATTTTCATTTATTTTTACATTCGAAATTATGATACTTTGAATTAAATAGTTATATCTCTTTAGTCGGTCAAAATTGACTATATTATCTCTATGACAGCTTATTTAGATCTAATACGGTGGTTGTTGGAAGAGATTTTCAGAAATAATAATTTTCCCATAACTAAGGTGGCATATATTATCGATCTTACAGTTAACCTTCTCTATAACAGTCTCGTTTGTTCCAAATATATTTAAATATTATAGTAAAATATTATTATAAAAAATATATATTATAACATAACATAAAAATATTTAATTTAAAAAA
This sequence comes from Nicotiana knightiana, assembly GCA_005239525.1. Classification (NCBI taxonomy): domain Eukaryota; kingdom Viridiplantae; phylum Streptophyta; class Magnoliopsida; order Solanales; family Solanaceae; genus Nicotiana; species Nicotiana knightiana. The sequence goes on along the minus strand of ML389776.1, from coordinate 40,821 downwards.
ATTTAACTTTTATAGAGAAGCGTTGTTGTATAGGGATGTTGTTATAGAAATGCTTGACTGTATAAGAAAAAAAATATTTTTATCAGTATTTGATTGACAATACTAGATAATAATCGCATTAACTTATGCCAAAAATCAGTGTATTTCATATATTCTATTATTTATCGTAAAAACAACTTCATATATAACATTTGTTACAAAAAGTTATCCGTTCATTATTATTCATCGTATAAATTATTTTGGTATACCTATTAAATAGTACGCAAAACAAACAGCAATATCTGGTGAAATAATCTCTTTTTTCTATTAATTGTGAGGAGAAATTTAGCATTATGCTCTGTCAAAGGATAATGTACAAAACAAACTCTCACAATGAACATATATAATATAAATAAACATGTAGTTCATTTAATATACTGGGAATATTCTTGGTACAAAACGAGTATTACTCCTAGTTTTAATGCTGTATTAAACTAAACGTAGTGCTACTTATTTAAAATATTATTATGAGTATTTGAAAATGATCTGATCATCTTGATTAACTCGTGAGAATAGTCATAATTTTGTTCCTTTATTGTGTTGTTTACTCCTTGGCTAGAACACTTGAATATTTATTGTTGAAGAAGTTTAAACGTAATTAAACAATAAGGAATTTTCTTTTAAAACCATAATTTATGGGCATATTTCTGAGTTACAAATAATCAAAGGGAAATGCTTTTGATTATTTCAAAAATCTTATTGAATCTGAATTGTAAAAGGGTTAGGTTAATGGGGACGATTCAGTTAAATATTGTCTAGTATAAACTTTGCAGGCAAGGGCATTTTTTTAAAACAATATTTATTTATTTTTTGTATTCTTTTTTTTTGACATAGAATGACTTTCTAAACTTTGTTCTCACTACGAGTGGATATCCATAGTACATTGAATATGCTTTGGGAGGGGGAAGAATTTATAATACAATCAAAGCTTTGATGTATGAGGCGTTGGTTCTCTTGATAATTATTTTTTGTAGAAGTTAATATGAACGACAAATATATATAAATATACTCTATTGATATGTCCCAAGTTCCCATGATCAAAATGAGGTATAAGAAAATATTATGATGCGGGCTATCATTCAAGATGATTATAAATAGGAGGCGATACCCACTAGAGCTTATGAACCGATCTAGTGTGTTAATTATAGATCACGTGAATTTAATATTAATTTTTGCTCAAATTGTGTGTATATTAAAAAATTTGTTTACCCTTAAAATTGAATAACAATTAAACTTATAATATGGTTTTAAGAACACGTGATTTCACTTAATACCAACTCATGAATATGCAGATCAATAATAAAATTAACAATAAAGTAAAGCAAATCAGTGTTTGAATGGAACTCAGCCCTCGAGTTAGAATACTCTCGAACTGACTTGTGCAAGAACAATTAAAAATATAACAAGCTGATGAACAAGAGTCTAAACGAGAAAGAGAAATATATTGCTTTGATATCTGTAAACAATGTGTTTTACAAATGACTAGAACCCCCTTTATATAGTAGAGAAATTTCACTTACGGTATAACTCTAATTACACAAGAAAATCCCGTGATTAGCTAATTAACCGTTTCTGATTTGATCCGTTCCGAGATTTATGCCATGATTTTCGACCAGTCACGGATATCTCGCCTTTCTGTTTATTGTGCTATCTTCGATCTTGCTCGATGTCTGTCTCATTTGGTCTTGATTGCTACTAGCCTCGATCTCGACCGGTACCTCGATTCCGAACTTGGTACCTTGTCCTCGCGCTTTGGTCTGACCCACTATGAGGCCGACCTTCAATACAACTTCCTGTTCTCGGTCAAATAGTAAAATCGGGTGGGCCCAATTTTAACCGTATACAGATAGTCCCCTCTTTTTTTGGAGTGTAACGACAAGAAACTAATTGAGTCTTCGAATTTTTACCTCGATCTGTCATGACGTTATCCTCATGACGTAAGCGACGGAAGTGACTGAAACATCCCATCGTTACAGTTCCCCAAGTCATTAATGAGTGTCAGCTAGTGGTCGGCCACTAGTGCCGTTGAACCGTCGCCGTGAATCCATAAATAGGCCTTTTTCTCATCAATTCAAACTTTACTTTCATTTTCTTCTAATCTCCAAAGCTTTTTCGTCTCTTAAGTTCTTCCTTTCTACAAAAATCTCCAGGTTTTGTTGTTAACCCTCTCTTAAACATCAAGTCACGTTATCTTCTTCTTTCTTCAAACTTGCACAAAAATGGCAAAAACATCGAAAACGGTACCACAAAAAGAAGCTGCTTCATCTTCTCAACCGGCTGGTGGGAAAGCGCCGGTGGAACCCGCCTTGAGGAATGTATTCCTAGGGGGTGCGTGCTAAACTCCAATTTCAAGACCGAGAAGACCTCGTCGGTCCCGGTCGTCGCGAGCCAGTGTCGAGATACATATGCTCGATATCTGAGAGCTATCTCGACAAGGTAAAGGAGGATTGCAACTGACAAAAGAAAGACGTAGTGATTCCGAGCCTAGAGGAGGCTATTACTACCCACGTGGAAGGGTATTTGAGTGTTTACACTGATCCGTTCACGTTGGGTCTTCTTGACCCAATCATCGTGGACTTCTGCCAGAAGTACCAGGTGACCCTCGGTCAGATTCACCCTTTAATCTAGAGGATCGTCATATTGCTCCGATTTTTCTCGAGCAAAATTGATGGGCTCCCATTTACCCTCGACTACCTCATCAGGTTATATAGCCCCCGACTTTATCGATGTGGGTTAATAAATCTCCAACGTCGAGCCACCAAAGTCTCCATCTCCAGTATAGACGAGGACAAGGATCGAGGCTGGATGGGTCGATTCGTCAGGTGAAGACCTCAGACCTAATTCCGGCCGAGAAGATACCTTTTCCCCAGAAGTGGAACATGAAACCTAAGTACGATCTCCTTCTATTTGTTACTTGGCTTTCTTGCTTTCTCTTACTAACATTTTTTTTGATGTAGCAACTGCTTGGATGCCCGGTGCCATCCCTGACCTGAAGAGTTGGTTCAGGGACCTTGTCTCGACATTGACCTATGATGAACGCCAATAGCATGATTTATACTAGGGCCGATGGGAGGCCAAAAATCATGGTAAGCTTTCTTTTTTTGTGTGTATAGTAACTTGATCAAGGTTTTCTTCTCATACTAACTCAGTTTTCTTGTATACATGCCTGGGAAAAATATGCGGTTATGAGGCCCCTGTCTGGCGAGGAGGAGACTTCGACCCCGATCCCGAAACCGGCGAAGGATAAGAAGAGGAAAAAGGACCTGGACCTCCGAGGATCCAAAGCCTAAGAAAAAATTTGGCTCGTATGCCGAAGAGAGACATTGTCTCCTTGTCCCTGCCTACAGAGGTGATTCAAAGACTAAGGGAGGAAGACGAAGAAGAAGAAGATGAAGACGACGGCTCCGAACTGGTAACCCGGGTGAAGAGGACCATCGAGGCCCCAAAGGTCGTTGAGTCGGCGGGTGTTGATGAAATTTCGTCTCGAGCCAAGAGGGTCTTGGAGGAGGACTCAGGTAGAGTCCCCGAGTTGTTGGAGACTAAAGATGCCTCCCGCCAAAATGAACAAACGGCGGGTATGTCTGAAGAGACCGGCCCTGAGGCCCTTCGAACTGAAGAGGACGCCCCAAGCGACTCACTTGGGGCAATAGAAATTGGAGACTCACTGATTCTCCCTGCATTTTTCGAGGAGGGAATTTGGGAGGCCCAAGCTATGAGGACTCCCGATATAGACGAGGCCCACGGAGGAGAGGACTCCTTCAGTGGTTACTTTACCGGGGGCGAAGATGCTACCGACCTGAGTGAAGCGTCGAGTCTCGTCGATCAGGCTCAACAATCCCTTAATCAGGTAAGTCTCAACTCCCTTCGTTGATATCATACTTAGTTCATTTCTTCTTTTCCTGTCTAATTTCCTTTCTTTTTTTCGTATAGGCCTTGGCAATCCATTAGAGGCGTTTTTGAAGTCCCGAGCAGAGTTGAGTCGATGTGAGGCCGATCTTCGAGGGCTCACAGAGGACAGAAATACCTTCAAACTTCTCAACAGGCAGAAAGAAGAAGAGATCAAGGACCTCCGAGCCGAATTGTCCACGACTCATAAAGAACAGACCAACCTGATTGAGCGGGTAATGACAATCTTAAAAGCTCACGGATTTGATTCGGGAATGGTGGCTAATACTTCAATTTCACATGTTCAATAGAAGATCGAGAGAATCGAGAAGTTCCGGGAGGAGGTCAATATGATGAAGGCGGAGACCTTGGGGTGGAAATAAAGCATGGACCGCTTTGCTTCAGAGAAAGAGGTTGTTCGAGCCCAATTTTCATCGGTTGAAAGTCAACTTCGAGGCATGAAGGAGAAGAGCTCAGCTCAGGAAAATAAAATAGAGGAGCTCGAGACTCGGTTGGGCACCGAAATTGCAAAGGCCAAATCTGAGACGGAAAAGGCTAAGGCCGATGTCGAGGCGATCGTGGTTGTCTACCGGTCTGATGCTAAAGCAGATCAAGCCCAAGCGAGAGAGGCTGCCGAGATCGCTCAGACTCGAGAAAATTGGGTCGCGGAACTCGCCAAATGCCAATCTCGGAGGGAAACCCTCGAGGAGATCCATTCTCGAGGTTTCGATCTCACTAATGAGATAATAAAGGCTAAAGAGCATGAAGCCGAGGCCAAACCCCGATGGAGAAGAAGTTGCCCCCAAGAATAGTTAGGAACCTTAGGTTTTTTCTTTTTGATCTTCTGTATAGGACCCTGATCGGTCCTTGTAAATATCTTTATATATAAAAGAACTATTTTTTCTCTGACTTGTTTTTATTTCGATTTCTGTCTTGTGTTTCATTCATGTCTTATGAAAATTCTATTCACAATTTCGAAGCTTTAGGCAATTTGATTAAGTTCTGACAAACGTAGTCTTTATAATCGAGTGATTACTTGCTCGAACTCAATTAGGATGACCCTTAGGTTTTAGTTGAGTTAGGATGACTTCTCGAACTCAAAAAATAAAACGGCCCTTAGGCTCTTGAATTAGTCCGATATGGCCTCAAAAGAATGGATTTTTCCCTTTCCGGCTTAAAAAGTTAATCATATAAAAACTTATCATGCCTTAGCACGAGATAGAACTATACTCATTAGGTATTTCGAGGGTTGGTGTTACCGAAACCCTCTGCTTTGTTATGCCTTAGCACAAAATTGTTCGAGGGTTCAAACAATTCGATACCCCTTAGGGTTTTTCGAGGGTTGATGTTATTGAAACCCTTTTGTTGTTTTGTCGAGGGTATCCTTTTTAACCGGTTTATAAAAGTATTCGAAGGCCTGTTTTTATTACGGAATTCGGACGTCTCCGAACCATGTTAGTTTGGCCGTAGCCTTGGGATTTGCCTCTTGAGCTTGTTTCCCGATTATACTTCGAACTTGTTCAAAGTGTCAGTCCCCGAGTAGGGTGGCCGTGGCCTATAAAATCTAGGGTTGCCTTTTTAAGGTCTTACGATCTCGAGGTTTTAGTAATTCGACCATGTCGATTTTTTGGATGGCAGTCCCCGAGTGTGGGGTCAATTGTTCGAACTTCAGTTGTGATCGGCCCTTAAGCCAATTTCCACAGTAGATCACAAGTATGAAATTGTAAAGTAAAAATTTCTCTAAGGCATGGAATATCTGGCAAGGAGAAAATACTTTTTTCAATAAATTATACATGTGCACATGTTTTGCCATAAGGGCTCGAGTAATCTACATGGACACGGTTCATTCGACTGTTTGGCCCTTTACAAAGTTTACCTATCGAGACCATGTTGATATGAAGCATTTTTCTTATAATCATTCGAGTGTGATGCCCCCCAGTATTCGAGGTTGATTGTAAAGAAGCCTCAGATACTGTTGAATTTCTCTAAGTTAGCACGAACAATGGTTGCCTCGTTAAATACCTCGCCGGAAAAACCCATTTGGGACAAAAATCGGTCTAAGGGAAAAAGAGTGCAACGCGTGCCTTCAGACCTAAGGACTTTGTGTTTGAAGAATACTTCAATGTATTCGATTGAAAACTTGCGGCTGGTTAGTATAAAATATAAATGAAAATGGAGAAGGTTGCACCTTAACAGTAATATCGTTTAAGGAGTGATACGTTCCAATTGTTTGGTAATTCTTGTCGTTCATCGTGCCAAGTTTGTAGGATCCCTTTCCGACGATATCGAGGACCTGATACGGTCTCTCCCAGTTCGGGCCAAGTTTTCCTTCGTTTGGGTCTTGGGTATTGAGGGTGACCTTTCTCAGAACTAAGTCCCCGATTTTAAAGTGTCGAAGATTGGCTATTCGGTTGTAATAACTTTCGATCTGCAGTTTCTGTGCGGCCATTTGAACAAGGGCGGCTTCCCGATTTTTATCTAGCAATTCGAGGCTTGTATTCATAGCCTCGTGATTTGACTCTTCCGTTGCATACCGAAACCTGAAGCCAGGTTCCCCGACTTCGACCGGGATCAGAGCTTCGGCACCATAGACTAAAGAGAATGGTGTTGCCCCCGTACTGGATTTTGACCTCGGGCAATATTTCTCTCCATTTTCCCTTAGCGCCATTCAATCTTTTCTTTAGATTTTGAATGATAGTCTTGTTTGTCAATTCGGCATATATGTTCCTACTAGGATGATATGGCGTTGATAGGATCCTTTTTATGTTGTGGTCTTCGAGAAACTTTGTCACTTTGCTGCCGATGAATTGCTTTCCATTGTCGCATACGATCTCGGCAGGCATCCCGAATCGGCATATAATGTGGTCCCATATGAAGTCTATGACTTCCTTTTCTCTGACTTTCTCGAAGGCATGTTCTTCAATCCACTTAGAGAAATAGTTAGTCATAAACAAAATGAATTTAGCTTTACCTGGGGTCGATGGTAGAGTGCGGACGATATCCATTCCCTATTTCATGAACGGCTATGGAGACAGGACTGAAGGGAGTTACTCTCGGGGTTGGTGGATCTGTCATGAACCCAAAACACCCTGTCGTGATGGGGCCTGTCGTGGAATCAGGCAAGCCACACATTTTGTTTTGGTTTAAAGTAGTTTTCAGAAAAATCATTAATTTAGTAGCAAAAGTATCATTACAAATCCATTTAAAAGTTTATCATCATTAAAACATAAATAAAAACCAATCTCAGAACTAGTGTCACCGAGTCATAAGCTGCTATAAATAAAATATCAAAATACAAGGTTGATATAATACTGTCTAAAATAATAAAAGGCGATAGGAAGGTAAATAAGGAGAAAACGAGGTTGCGATCGCCAGTTGCTACCTCGAAAACTCCAAAAGAAATTGTGACACCTAATCAACAACCGCTACTAGGTCCCGATATACCTGGATCTACACACAAGGTGCAGGGGGTAACGTGAGTACACCAACTCAGAAGTAACGAACCCAAACTACGGGCTGAGAGGTAGTGACAGACTAAACCTCAATAATTCTAATGAAAACAGTACACATAATTTAGGCATGTTAACAGTTTTAACAGATAATGAAAACAGAATATGACCGATATGATAAGTAACCCATGTATATCTCAGTACTCTACATGCCAATGTATCAACAGTGTGGAAATGCACCTAGTGCTCACAACTCTCAAATCGAAGTCCACTCAGTACTGTACATGGCTCTCGGGCCCAGGGAAGATCCATCCCACATAGTACACAAACACCGATGACCATATTCACTCGGTACTGAGGAAAAAGGCCGATCCATCCCCACAGAGAAGATCCATCTCCGAAACACAACACTCGGACAAGATCTATGTCCAGGGACGATCCATCCCTCGCATATCATCAACTTCGGACAAGATCCATGCCAGGGAAGATCCATCCCTCAATATCAATGCGCTCACTGGGGGTGTAAAGACTCCGGAGGGGCTCCTATTAGCCCAAGCGCTATATCAAGCCAACGAAGGCATGATCAAAGTATGATTGCGGTGTGCATTCCGATCTCATAACTGTCTCAATAACAGGCTCTCAGCCTCACTCAGTCACTACTCTCCAGTCTCGCTCACATGGGCTCACAGATGCATGAACTAGCCCGAAACAATGATAAATATATAAAAATCAACAATTACCGAGACTGAGGCATGAAATGATATGCTATGACAGGACTGAGTATACAAAATCAAATAAGCACATAAGGAGACAGCAATATACGACCACTCGGGTCTCAGCATTTTCGGTGTGAAGCCCTAGCATTTGACTTAGTATGATTTCTAGCATGTTCACATTAACCACATCAATAAAAGCGCGAATATCAATCCGAAATAGCTACTAGACGGTGCCATGGGATGGGTCAGGCCACAAATCACTCAGTGCACGCCCGCACGCCCGTCACTTGGCATGTGCGTCACCTTAATTATAGACATATATCATATAGTTCGGGGTTTCGAACCCTCAGAACCAAGTTTGAAAGTGTTACTTACCTCAATCAAGACAAAACTCTACTCCGCAATGTCCTTGCTGCTCGACTCGACCACAAATTGCCCTGAATCTAACAAAAATATGTATTATATCATTAATGTATGCTAAAGGAACGAAGCCCACATCAAAATTGTTAAATTACATCACAAATCCCAAAATTAGCCAAACCCGGCCCCGGGGCCCACGTCTCGAAATTCGATAAAAAAATACAAAACTAGAATCCTTATTCACTCACGAGTCTACCCATATCAAATTCATCGAAATCCGACCTCAAATGCCCATTCAAGTCCCCAAAATAATTTTCCAAACTTTCTTCCACTTTTCACCCAATTTCCCCCTCAAATCACAAATTAAATGATGAAATTAAAGGCATAATCATGGGAATTAACCAAACCTAGGTAAGAATCACCTACCCCAAACACCCTCGCAAGAATCCCTCCAAAAATCGCCTTCTACCGAGCTCCCAATTAAATTTTGTGATATGAACTCAAAACCCTCATTTTTGAACTTTAAATTCTGCCCAGGTATTCCTTTTTCGCGTTCGCGGCCCACCCATCGCGTACGCGATGAACAAAAACTCTCAAAAACCATTTCCAAACTCTTCTCCGACAGCCTGTAGTATAATGGCCATAACTTTTAGTACAAAACTCTAAATGACAAATAGTTTAATGTTTTGGAAACTAGACACCAAGATATACAACTTTCATGTTTTGTAATTTTCCAATTTCCTTACATATTTTGAGATATAAGCTTCCAAAGTCATCCCTCTGCAACACAAATTTCTTCTTCATCTTCCCAGATAGTCTGTAGTATATTAGTCATAAATCTTTGTACATAAATCCAAATGCTAAATGGTTTACTTTTCGAAATATTAGACACAAAGTATTACAACTTTTATTTTTGAATAATCTTCAAATTCCTTATAGATTGTGAGATATGAGCCTCCAAAGTCAGATATGCGTAACAGAGATTTTTTTCTTCTTCGCGAACGCGAAGAACAAAGTCCCTGAAGCTAAATCCTTCTTCGCGAACGCGAAGATTAACACCAGACACCAGCATCATCTATTGCAAAATAGCCCGAAATGATCCGAAACCACCCCGAAATACACCCATGGACCTCGGGTCCCCGTCCAATCACACAAACTAGTCCCATAACATAACACGAACTTGCTCGAAGCCTCAAATCACCTCAAACCACATCGAAATCATGAATTGCACCCCAATTCAAGCCTAATAAACTTTAGAACTTCAAATTTCTACATTTGATGTCGAAGCCTATCAAATCACGTCCGATTGACCTCAAATTTTGCACACAAGTCGCAAATGACACTACGGACCTGATCCAACTTTCGGAATGGAATTCTGAGCCCGATAGATAATTTTCCACTGCTGACCGAAAAACGCCAAAAACTCCATTTCGCCAATTCAAGCCTAATTCTACTCGGGACCTCCGAAAAATATTCCGAACACACTCTTAAGTCCCAAATAACCTAATGAAGCTATCTAAGCCATAAAAACCACATTCCGAGGTCATTTACCTATAAGTCAACTTCCGGTTGACTTTTTCTAACTATAAAGCCATCTTAAGAGACTAAGTGTCTCATTTCTCTCCACAATCACTCCGAACCCGAGCCAACTGTCCCAACACAATATAAAAGAGCCGAACAACACATAATAAAGCAGAAATAGGGGAAACGGGGCTAAACTCTCGGAACGGCCGATCGGGTCGTTACATTCTTCCCCCACTTAAGCATATGTTCGTCCTCGAATGTGCCCAGAGTTGTTCCAAAAACCACCAAAATTGCCGTGTAACCTACCATGCCTATACCCGGGGGTGATCCCATGTCACCCTATCCCATATAGGTCCAATAGCACAACACAGTTGAAATTTTGAAATCCAACCTGACCCATAAACCTTAGAATCAAATTTCCACTTCTGAAATAATTTACAAGATCAAAATTCCACAACTATAAACTGAATAAGTCTGAACACGTTGTATCAAGCCATATCCGTAACCCAAGATGTAATCACATAATATACCGCATGACTCAAACACTCATAGCGATAACTCCTAATCACAATAGCTGCTCAAAACAACCCAATACCGGTACATAACCTTTTATCAAGCAATGCCTCGTTCTAACACTTTCATATACTGCCGATGATGAAATAAACACGTAGAAACTAGCAACCATTCGTCCGATCAGCTAGTCATGGAGCTCCATTTTTCTCCGATTGGAACTATAGCAGATTTCTAAGCCAACTTCCGGTATCATCCTTCCAACCATGATGTAGCTAACTCTTGTAGTATTCATTCTAGGCCCAATGACCTCTTCTCATCCAACACAACCACTCTGATGATATGACGCATCAATACAATCCAAAGCCATAACCTGTGCAACTCGTGTACTCAATAGCAACATCCCACAAACTCAAATCATAGAAAAGATTCACACGAGGGGACTATCCTGGCATTAACAATTACCATCACAACTCCATGCTAAGAGCCTGGCACACATCATAAAATCAAAACACATGAATCTGACACTAAGGATCATACATCCACATAACTCCGTTACAATGCCTGATCCCATCCAAACGCTGGTCCACATAAAATACTTTAATCCACCTTGTTCAAAATCAATAACCATGCGCAATTCGACATCAAGTACTCCAAGTGCATTGCCATAACCACAGGGAAATCGGACGATACCATGCCACACAACCCGAAAGAACATAACCAATATGTCTCAATCCCGCAATACCCAATTACTTACCTTACTCAAATCCCGCTATAAAGCCCAAATAGATCTGCACCATATGTGCATATAACCAATGGATCATAGCTCCTCGTAGCATGGAAGAGTAACTCATAACTCATTCCAGAATACAAATAAGCCTAAAAATGACTGAATTACAACACACACTAACCTCTGACTAACCCTGGGCTATGTCTCCACAGACCACAACTATGAAATTATCTACTCATTAGAGATCCCAGCCTCCAAACCCTCAGAGCACACAAGTCACCATATCTGATCTCAACTCCATCGCCGGAATGTCTAATACTTCCCCAATACACGATCATACCACAAGGGATACCCCTACAATCCGTGTATGTTACAAGGCTAAATTTGAATACCCGCAGCCGACCAACAATGAGAGTACCGCCACACCAAATGAAGCACCCTTAACTCAAACACATTGCCCTTTCTGAAATGTATACCCTCATCAAGCCGCACCAATTAGTGATATCATTTACCTAGTCATCTGGAATTGTCCATGCTGCCTAAGAATTTATGACCTTCCTTTCAGAACTGAACCGAGACCTCACACATGCAAATCTCAATCTCTACACAACATACCGCATACCCATGACATCCTATGATAAATATGAGAACTTCATAACCCCTTCGGAGTCACAAGCAACTACGTACCCAATCAACTAAGAACTTTCCATTTGACTTTATTCCGGAGAAAATTACAATACGCCACATGCCCCACGCCCCAGTTAGGAAATATACATCTCAACTATGGTAGAGACTAACGAGAACCCTCTGAAACCCATTGTATTGATCTAACCCGCCAGGACGAAATCCTTCTAACTCAACCAAGCTAAGTAGGCCGTCAAAAGCCAAGCATAAAATCGGACCGTCTAAGGCTCGTAAGCCGCTGAATACCCTCTCAAATATCCCCAAAAGTACCACATTCAAAAATACTTACCCTGAAGAGACTTCCTGCGAATCTAAAGCCATTACCTTCACTTTCCTGTTACTGATACGTAGAATCCATGATAATGTAGGAATGCCACCAGTCTTGACACCCTCCAATGTAAATCTCAGTTTCTATCCAAATACACATCTTGAATATTCCCAATTGTTACATATAAACTTGAATCCATCAGAACCATTCTTGAGAGCCATCTACTCTACGCACATCTCAATTAAACTGATCAAACAGACTGAACGACCTGCACCTTGTTAACATACCAACACCCAAGGGAGTAACCCACACCCCTAAGCAACCAGGCAAATTCCTACTCCGCACACACTACACCCTTTACAAATACAACTCAATCATTCAATGAAACCTAATTACCCATAGAGTATATTACAACCTATATCCAAAAATTTCCATTACTCAAGTCATTCTCAAACTCCACCTCTGCAGGTTATAACGGATTCACCAGTATACCTCGAACTGAAACCAATACACCACATAATCGTGCAACTAACTTATCATTAGCAGACTCCCCCACTTGGCTCAAATACATAGATCAAGACAAACAATAACTCATAATGCGCATACGCTATCACCGCTATAATACCACAGTGAGATTCAACTAAATCCTTCATAAGCTCATATAGAATAAACCATATAATATCTCAAATCATCTGCAATCTCACATTCACCATTGTAATAGCCGTGTCAACTTCCACAAGCGATCTAATCTCAAATTACAGCATATATCATTTACTGGAAAAAGACAACTTGCTATAAAACCGCATAAGGATCACACCACCTCAGGACATTCCGCGGGAGATAACCCTACCTGCTTAGCCTCAAACTCATATCTTTTATACCCTTCCAAAAATCATAGCTATTACGCAATCAGTTTACCCTCTTGTATTTAAACACAACCAACGTCTACCCTCGAGGCATCACAATACGCGATATAAGAACCGGAAGCTGATGACAGAACTAACACTAGAGTTGTGGTCAAAGAAATCTTGAGCTTCTGGAAGCTCTCTCCACACTCGTCTGACCACCTGAATACCCTCACTGGACACCACGTGCCCCAAGAATGCTACTGAACTTAGCCAAAGTTCACACTTGGAGAACATTGCATAAAGCTTCTCCTTCATAAATATCTATAACACCATCCTCAAATGCTGAGTATGCTCCTCCTGGCTACGTGGGTACGTTAAGGATGCCATCAATGAATATAATAACGAAGGAGTATAAATACGGCTGTAATACATTATCAAATACATGAACGCTACTAGGGCATTAGTTAGCCCAAAAGACATCACCAGGAACTCATAACACAACAGAAATATCCACTTCACTCCACAACTAAACAATATGAGAGGTCCTTCAATACACTCACAACTCTAGGCCATATGCCAACTCAAGACAGAAGTCAAACGCTCAATAGTTCTTTCTACATTTCCAACCAATCCTTTGATCACAATCAAACAATCTGAACACACATCACCATCGAATAACACTTGCCACATATTCATTCGGTCAAAAAAATCCCACCAATAAGGACACAAATGGACATATAAGTCCCAAATGCATGTGCTCACACAATCGAAATCTCAACATTCAAGCCACAGACAAAATCCGGACTCAAGTCCTCCAGACTGGACCATTATCAACATGCTAAAATCACATCTCGCACCTCACCCATGGAAATCACAAGTCGTCGATGCACAGCTGATACCGAGCGCTCACGTGCACATCCGAATACATGGAAGGAATTCAAAGAGTTACGCTTTGGGCTGAATTAATGGATTCACACGACAAGAACTCAAGAATGTGAGATTTTTCCTAAGGGTTCTGCAGCCTCTCGAAGATAAGTACAGACGTCTCCGTACCGATACGCAAGACTCTACTAAACCTGCACATGAATTGTGAGACCTATGTAACCTAGGCTCTGATACCAACTTGGCACGACCCCAAAACACCTGGTCGTGATGGCGCTTGTCGTGGAATCAGGCAAGCCACACATTTTTTTTCGTTTAAATTTGTTTTCAGAAAAACCATTAATTTAGTAGCAAAAGTATCATTACAAATCCATTTAAAAGTTTATCATCAATAAAACATAAATAAAAACCAATCTCAGAACTAGTGTCACCGAGTCATGAGCTACTACAAATACACTGTCGAAATACAAGGTTGACATAATACGGTCTGAAATAATAAAAGGCGATAGGAAGGTAAATAAGGAGAAAACGAGGCTGTGATCGCCAGCTGCTACCTCGAAAACTCCAAAAGAAACTGTGACAGCTAATCAACAACTGCTATCGGGTCCCGATATACCTGGATTTGCACACAAGGTGCAGGGGGTAACGTGAGTACACCAACTCAGAAGTAACGAACCCAAACTAAGGGCTGAGAGGTAGTGACCGACTAAACTTCAATAATTGTAATGAAAACAATACACATAATTTAGGCATGTTCACAGTTTTAACAGATAATGAAAACAGAATATGATCGATATGATAAGTAACCCATGTATATCTCAGTACTCTACATGTGGAAATGCACCTAGTGCTCACAACTCTCAAATCGAAGTCCACTCAGTACTGTACATGGCTCTCGGGCCCAGGGAAGATCCATCCTGGATAGTACACAAACACCGATGACCGTAGTCACTCAGTATTGAGGAAAAAGGCCGATCCATCCCCACAGAGAAGATCCATCTCCGGAACACAACACTCGGACAAGATCTACGTCCAGAGACGATCCATCCCTCGCATATCATCAACTTCGGACAAGATCCATGCCCAGGGAAGATCCATCCCTCAATATCAATGCGCTCACTGGGGGTGTAAAGACTCCGGAGGGGCTCCTATTAGCCCAAGCGCTATATCAAGCCAACAAAGGCATGATTAGAGTATGATTGCGGTGTGCATTCCGATCTCATAACTGTCTCAATAACAGGCTCTCAGCCTCACTCAGTCACTACTCTCCAGTCTCGCTCACATGGGCTCACAGATGCATGAACTATCCCGAAACAATGATATATATATATATAAAATCAACAATTACCGAGACTGAGGCATGGAATGATATGCTATGACAGGACTGAGTATACAAAATCAAATAAGCACATAAGGAGACAGCAATATACGACCACTCGGGTCTCAGCATTTTCGGCATGAAGCCCTAGCATTTGACTTAGTATGATTTCTAGCATGTTCACATTAGCCACATCAATAAAAGTACGGATATCAATCCGAAATAGCTACTAGACGGTGCCATGGGATGGTCCAGGCCACAAATCACTCGGTGCACGCCCGCACGCCCGTCACTTGGCATGTGTGTCACCTTAATTATAGACACATATCATATAGTTCAGGGTTTCGAACCCTCAGAACCAAGTTTGGAAGCGTTACTTACCTCAATCAAGCCAAAACTCTGCTCCGCAATGCCCTTGCTGCTCGACTCGGCCACAAATTGCCCTGAATCTTACAAAAAACTGTATTATATCATTAATGTATGCTAAATGAACGAAGTCCACATCAAAATTGTTAAATTACATCACAAATCTTGAAATTAGCCAAACCCGGCCCCCGGGACCACTTCTCGAAATTCGATAAAAATCATAAAACTAGAATCCTTATTCACTCACGAGTCTACCCATATCAAATTCATCGAAATCCGACCTCAAATGCCCATTCAAATCCCCAAAAGAATTTCCCAAACTTTCTTCCACTTTTCACCCAATTTCCCCCTCAAATCACAAATTAAATGATGAAATTAAAGGCATAATCATGGGAATTAACCAAAACTAGGTAAGAATCACTTACCCCAAACACCCTCGCAAGAATCCCTCCAAAAATCGCCTTCTACCGAGCTCCCAATTAAATTTTGTGATATGAACTCAAAACCCTCGTTTTTGAACTTTAAATTCTGTCCAGGTATTCCTTCTTCGCGTTCGCGGCCCACCCATCGCGTACGCGATGAACAAAAACTCTCAAAAACCATTTCCAAACTCTTCTCCGACAGCCTGTAGTATAAAGGCCATAACTTTTAGTACAAAACTCCAAATGACAAATGGTTTAAAGTTTTTGAAAACCAGACACCAAGATATACAACTTTCATATTTTGTAATTTTCCAATTCCTTACATATTTTGAGATATAAGCTTCCAAAGTCATCCCTCTGCAACATAAATTTCTTCTTCATCTTCCCGGACAGTCTGTAGTGTATCAACCATAATTCTTTGTACACAAATCCCATTGATAAATGGTTTACTTTCGGAAAATTAGACACGAAGGGCTGCAACTTTCATTTTGGATCATCTTCAAATTCCTTATAGATTGTGAGATATGAGCCGCCAAAGTCAGACATGCGTAACAGAGATTTTTTTCTTCTTCACGAACGTGAGGATCTCTTCGCGAACGCAAAGAACAAAGTCCCTGAAGCTAAATCCTTCTTCGCGAATGCAAGAGGATCCTCGCGAACACGAAGAACAACACCAAACACCAGCATCAACTATTGCAAAATAGCCCGAAATGATCTGAAATCACCCCGAAACACACCCGAGGCCCCCGGGCCCCTGTCTAATCACACAAACCAGTCCCATAACATAACACGGACATGCTCGAAACCTCAAATCACCTCAAACCACATCGAAATCATGAATCGCACCCCAATTCTAGCCTAATAAACTTTAGAACTTCAAACTTCTACATTTGATGTCGAAACCTATCAAATCACGTCCCATTGACCTCAAATTTTGCACACAAGTAGAAAATGACACTACAGACCTGCTCCAACTTTCGAAATTTCATTCCGACCCCGATAGCTAATTTTCCATTGTCGACCGGAAAGCGCCAAAAACTTAATTTCGCCAATTCAAGCCTAATTCTACTCCGTACCTCCGAAAAACATTCTGAACACACTCCTAAGTCCCACATCACCTAATGAAGCTATCCGAGCCATTAAAACCACATTCCGAGGTCATTTACCTATAAGTCAACTTCCGGTTGACTTTTTCTAACTATAAAGCCATCTTAAGAGACTAAGTGTCTCATTTCTCTCCACAATCACTCCGAACCCAAGCCAACCGTCCCAACACAACATAAAGAGATGAACAACACATAATAAAGCAGAAATATGGGAAACGAGGCTAAACTCTCGGAACGGCCAATAGGGTCGTTACAGGATCATCGATGCTTATATTTTACATTTGTCGCACTTTCGAATGAATTATTTAGTATCATTTTCCATATTGGTCCAATAGTATCCTGCTCTAATGACTTTGTGAACCAATGATTCGGCACCAGAATGATTCCCGCAATTGCCCTCTTGAATTTCCCGTAGGACGTAGTCGGTATCTTCGGGACCCAAACATATCGCTAATGGTCCACTGAACATCCTTCTATACAGTGTTCCATCTTCGGCCAAAGTGAACCGTGCGACCTTCATTCGTAGAGTCCTCGATTCCCTAGGATCCAATGGAAGCTTCCCATTCTTTAGGTACTCGATATATTTATTCCTCCAATCCCTGGTCAAACTTGTGGAGTTTATTTAGGTGTGACCTTCTTCGATTACTGACCTCGAAAGATGTACGACAGTCCATGAACTAATTTCGTCGTCTTCGACTGATGACCCCAAATTTGCAAGGGAATCATCCTCGTTGTTTTGTTCTCGATGTACATACTGTAGGGTCCATTATTTAAACCGATGTAAAGTCACATGTAGCTTGTCCAAGTACCTCTGCATTCGATCTTCTCGAACCTCGAAAGTTCTGTTGACTTGGTTTGCCACAAGTAGGGAGTCTCATTTGACCTCGATGACCTTTGCTCCTAAACTCATAGCTAGCTCGAGACCTGCAATCATGGCCTCATACTCGGCCTCATTGTTAGTTAACTTGGAAGTTTTGATAGATTGTCTAATTGTATTACCTGTGGGTGGCTTCAAAATGATTCCTAGCCCGGACCCCTTGACGTTCGAAGCTCCGTCTGTGAAAAGGGTCCATACCCCGGATGATGTACCCGATTTTAATAATAGTTCCTTTTTGATCTCGGGTATGAGGGCTAGCGTAAAGTCGGCCACGAAGTCTGTTAAGATTTGAGACTTGATGGTCGTTTAGGGTTGATACTCGATATCGTGCCCACTGATCTCGACGGCCCATTTTTCCAATCGGCCTGAGAGTTTGGGCTTATGCAAAATATTGCAGTGAGGATAAGTAGTCACCACACAAATTGGGTGACATTGAAAATATGGTTTTAATTTCCTAGATGCGCTTATTAGGGCAAGTGCTAATTTTTCTAAGTGTGGGTACCGGGTCTCGGCCTCGCTTAAAGTTTGACTAACATAGGAAACAGGAAATTGCGTACCTTGCTCTTCTCGAACTAGGACCCCACTTACCGCGATTTCTGAGACTGCTAAGTACAAGTAGAGTAGCTCGTCTGCTCTCGGGGTATGAACCAGTGGCGGGCTCGAGAGGTACCGCTTTAATTCATCCAATGCTTGTTGACATTCTGGGGTCCATGCAAAATTCTTCTTCTTTTTGAGCAGTGAGAAGAACTGGTGACTTCTATCTGAAGACCTCGAGATAAATCGGCCTAGGACGGCTATGTGCCCTGTCAATCTTTGTACGGCCTTAACATTGTCCACGACTGTGATATATTCGATTGCCTTGATTTTATCGGGGTTGATCTCGATTCCCCGATTTGATACCATAAAGGCGAGGAACTTGCTCGAACCGACCCCAAATGCGCATTTCTCTGGGTTGAGATTCATTTTGTATTTCTTAAGTATATCGAAGGTCTCCTGCAAATGATTCAAATGGTCTTATGCTCGCAGGGACTTAACTAGCATATCGTTAATATAAACCTCCATGGATTTACCTATTTGTTCTTAGAACATTTGATTTAGTAGGCGTTGATAAGTAGCACCTGCATTTTTTGGTCCAAATGACATTACATTATAACAACAGGTATCGTACTTAGTGATGAATGAAGTCTTTTCCTGATCCCTCGGGTTCATTTGTATTTGATTGTACTCGGAGTAGGCATCGAGAAAACTAAGGATCTCGTGGCTGGCTATGGCATCGATCATACGATTGATATTTGGCAGAGGGAAGGAGTCTTTAGAACATGCTTTGTTTAAATCCTTATAGTCTAGACACATTCTAAGTTTATTCCCTTTTTAGGGACTACGACTACGTTTGTTAACCATTCAGGATATTTTACCTCCCGCAATGGATCCTATTTTGAGAAGTTTGGTTACCTCATCCCTGATGAATGCATGTTTTCTGGGGCCTTTTATTTTGTTTTACTGGGCGGAACTTCGGGTCCAAGCTCAGTCGATGTGTAGTGATCTCTGGTGGGTTCCCTGTCATGTCTAGGTGGGACCAAGCAAAATAATTCATATTATCGATAAGGAGTTTAATGAGTTTTTCCCTGAGCTCGGGGGTTAACCCGTACTGAGGTATACCTTTAGATCGAGTAGATGCTCGATAAGTATGAATTGGTCCATCTCTTCGACTATCGATTTGGTGGCGTCCGAATCCTCAGAGATTATAAAGGATCGAGGGATCCAGTAGTCATCGTCCTCGTCTTTTCCCTTCTTCCCCGACTGAGTCGAGGCCGGTGCATGTTATTGCTATTTAGCTTCATGTTTTCCTTTAGCCTCTAATCCCTTTGTTGACGAAAGTGCCGATACGGGTATTACTTCGTCGAATGCGAACATCTCTTTTGCAGCATGTTGTTCCCCGTACACCATTTTTGCTCCATCCGGTGTTGGGAACTTCAACATTTGGTGAAGGGTTGAGGGGACCGCCCTCATGTTGTGAATATAGGGTCTTCCGAGCAGGGCGTTGTATCTCATATCACCCTCGATCATATGGAACTTTGTTTCTTGAATAGCTCCGGCTACATTTATAGGTAAGATGATTTCATCTTTAGTTGTTTCGCTTACCATGTTGAAACCACTGAGACTCGAGCTGCTATCACGATCTGATCCTATAAGTGGAACTGCTCCACGACCCTTGATCGAATAATATTGGCCGAGCTCCCTGGATCAATTAAGACATGTTTAACTTGAATTTTATTCATAAGGATAGAGATTACCAATGCATCATTATGGGGTTGTGAGAACCCCTCTGCTTCCTCGTCATTGAAGGACAAAGTGCATTTTGGTATATAGTCTCGAGTTCATTTTTCCATGGTGATTGACACCTTTGTGCGTTTGAACACGGGCCTTTATGGAATCGACCCCACTAACGATCATGTGAATCACATGATGTGGTTTTTCCTGTTTGCATCCTTATCTCTAAAGTGATTTTTAGCTCGGTCGCTCAAGAACTCTCGAAGATGACCCTCGCTGAATAAATGGGCCACATCTTCCCTTGGCTGTCTGCAATCTTCGGTTCTATGAACATGGGTACCATGGTATTTGCATATTTGATTAGGGTTCCCTTGAGCTGGATCAGTCTATAAGGGTCTGGGCCATCTAGTGTCCTTGATTCTCCCAATGGCTGACAGAATACCTGATGTGTCGATGCTGAAGTTGTACTCTGAAAATCGAGGCGCTTCCGTGGGCTCGACATGCTTATCGAAGCCACTTTTGCTCATAAGCCCTCGGGAGCTCTGTCCTCGATCATTCCTTCAATCATTTCGAATGGGATTGTGTCCTGGGCTGTTGTTTCTATGATCTATGTTGTATGGTTGATATTGATCTCTATTTGATCAAGGTTCTATGTCGATGTCCCTTTGAGTTCTACTGAAGGGTCTGTTTGGATAAACGGAACCGGAAGGGGTCCCTAATTGATCATCCTCGACTGATCTTTGACTGGTACCAATTATGTACATCGGCCTAGTTCACCGCTGAATATTCAATTAGATTCTGCTTTAGCTGTCGTGATGCCACTAAACTTCGTTCGTTCAAACCTTGAGTAAAGTCTTGAATAGCCCAATCATTTGTGACCGGGGGTAGTTTCATGCGTTCTATCTGAAATCGAGATACAAATTTTGTTGTCTTTTTGTTTCACTTTGAAGAGGTATGACTTCCTAATTGCAACCTCTATTTCCCCAACATATGCCTTTACAAAGGAACCTGCAAGCATGGCGAAGGAATCGATGGAATTGGGCGACAAATTGTGGTACCATATCATTTCTCCTTTCGACAAAGTTTCTCCAAATTTCTTCAGTAGAACAGATTCAATATCATCATCTTCTAAGTCATTCCCCTTTATTGTGCATGTATAAGAAGTGACATGCTCATTGAGGTCAGTGGTCCCATTGTATTTCGGAATTTCTGGCATGCATAAGTTTTTTGGGATGGGCTTCGGAGCCACACTTGGAGGGAAAGACATCTGCACGAACTTCTTCAAATCCAGACCTTTTAGAATCGATGGTACCCCGGTATTTGGTCAAACCGGGAGTTGTATGTTTTTACTTTTTTATCATTTGCCTCGATTTTATTTTCTCCTGATTCAATATGTTTAGTGAATCCCTCGAGCCTTTTCATAATGGGGGGTCAGTCCCCGATTAATTGGTGTTTGATCTCTCTGGTACAGGCTCGGTCCTATGGACGACTTCTGGTTCGATCCCACTCGGTGCTGATTTTGTAGTTGTGCTATAGTGTCTTGTTGAGCCTCTAACATTTCAAATATCAATTGAAGGCTAACTCCACCATCTTCTCCGCTCTACGTACCTCGACCACCTGATCGAACTTCCCTGTGTATGCTACCTTCGGGATCAACTCCTAAATTTGCATTTAGGGCGATATGCAAACTGACATCGACGAGATTTGAAATTGGTGCTCCCTCGAGGTTAGACTGAGGCACCTCGATCCCTGGGGTGACTATATTGTCATTTTCCCCGTGAAATCCGAGGCCACTGTCACCATGTGTAGGTGTTGCTAGTGAGTATGACATGTTTATCCTGAAAACAAAGATTCTTACAAGAACAAGTGTAAAGTAGTGTGTGTTATCGGAATCACTATTAAACAATCACTATTATCCTTAGCCCCACAGTGGGCACCAAACTATTTACCCTTAAAATTGGATAACAATTAAACTTATAATGTGGTTTTAAGGACAAGTGATTTCACTTAATACCAATTGATGAATATGAAGATCAATAATAGAAATTAACAATAAAGTAAAGCAAACTAGTGTTTGAATGGAACTCAGCCCTCGAGTTAGAATACCCTCGAACTGATTGGTGCAAGAACAATTAAAAATATAACAAGCTGATGAACAAGAGTATAAACGAGAAAGAGGAATATATTGCTTTGATATCTGTGAACAATGTGTTTTACAAATGATTAGAACCCCCCTTTATATAGTAGAGGAATTCCACTTACAGTATAACTCTAATTACATAAGGAAATTCCATGATTAGCTAATTAACCGTTTCTGATTTGATCCGTTCCGAGATTTACGCCATGATATTCGACCAGTCGCGGATATCTCGTCTTTCTGTTATTGTGCTATCTTCGATCTTGCTCGATGTCTGTCTCATTTTTTCTCGACCGCTACTAGCCTCGATCTCGATGGGTACCTCGATTCCGAACTTGGTACCTTGTCCTCACACTTTGGTCTGATCCACTATGAGGTCGACCTTCAATACAACTTCCCGGTCTCGGTCAAATAGTAAAATTGGGTGGGCCCGATTTTAATCATATACAAAGCTCATTAAATATCTATAAATATATAATTTTAAATTCAATTATATATAGTAATATTAATTTAAAATTGACAAAAAAATAAATCATAAACTTAAAACTCATGAATCTACTTTTGCGACCACTAGATAGGGTGGTGTCCAAATTAAAGTAGGTACCTAAGTTTATTAGTTGATCGCACCATCTAGTGGATGACTATCTACCTATTATCTCCTTGACAAAGTTTCTCGGCAGATGTGGGTTGTGGCAAGCATTTTCATGATGACCTTGGCACACAACCAAAAATTGGGGCAACATCATGACGGGCAACTTGGCATACCGGATTGTGCCGAGTTGACAAACACACCTTGACGGAGGCAAGGCACATTTCACATGGACGTACGGGGTGGCATGGAAATGGCAAGGAAAAACCATGTCAAAGCATGCAAAGACATGGCAAGTCAAGGCAAGACAAACAATGATAAGGGCATGGGCAGATTTGATCAAGTTAGGGACGACTTGACATAAGCAGGCAGTTGAGGCAACGGACGTGTGCGGCTAAGTCAATGGGCGACGAGCTGTGGTCATGATATTGGGGCGGAGAAGTGTCAAAGGGCAAGGCAGCCTTGGGTGTGCATCAGCTAGCCAAAACAAGCACAGGAAGTGCACATGACATGGTTGTTGAGCAGTTACAACAACCCATCCAAACATAACCGATCATGGGGCTAAGTGGAGGCACGTTGTTAGATCATGCTGATTGTGTGACTTAATGGTACACGTTTTTAGCATGTTCTCCATGTTTACCCATCAGTTAGGGCTTGTCAATTGATCACTTTAAATGCTGCCAAGTGTAATTGGGCAGACTGCACTATAAATATGTGCATAAGGCTGTCCCAAAGGGGTAGAACTTAGTCTTGTGGTAATTTGTTAAAGCCAAAACTTCTAAGTGTATTCCTAAGGGTGGGAAATCATTTTGGGGCAGGGAACTAGGGTGTTCTTTGTTCTTGGCCATATGGTTGGCTTTATTGTGTTCTTGTATTCACATATTAATACTAGTTGGAAAGAGATTCCTGTAAATTCGCGCGTGCCTTTACTTTTCTTGCTACCTAAATTTTATTCTAAGTCCCAAACGTCCTAAAATAATTCTAAGCGTTGGAAAGGTTGAATTCAAGGTTGGGCTTGACTGCTACACGGTGGTGAACCTCAGGCATAATTCGAGTGACATAAATCACCCCCGTGATAACTCGTATCAGAGCGTGGTTGAATCGGCGCAAAGGCAAGATGTTCAGTGGTTGAATTCCGTGAAAGATGGCTGGTGGCAACGCAGAACCTAGGGAAAAAAGTTGCTGCATTGGAGGCACTCGTCAGAACTGTTGATGGTGATCAATTTCTGACTATTGTAACTCGTCTCGCCTATATTGAGGTCGAGATGAATAGGCTGAGCCAGGATTACACAGATTGGAAAGCGGAAAATGGGTTATTGCATCGTGTTGTTGGAAACGATGATGCACAACATGGGGTAGATCGTACCAAGGTCAAAATACCTAAGCCTAAAGAGTTTAATGATGCAAGGAGTGCCAAGAAACTCAAAAATTTCATGTGGGATATGGAGCAGTACATTCAGGATGCCCATGTGCAAGATGATGACAAGGTCACAATTGCAACTATGTACTTGGTGTACGATGCAAAGCTTTTGTGGAAAACGTGCGTGGAAGACGATGTAAGTGTTGTTAGGCCTATGATTGACTCTTGGGAAGGGCTGAAAAAAGAGTTGAAAGATCAATTCTTTCATAGCAATGAAAGTGGATTTCTAGAGATCATTTGAAAAAGTTGAAATAAACTGTAACGGCCAGGGATTATGTTAAAGATTTCAGTTCTTTTATATTGGATATAAGTAACATGTCCGAGGAAGACAATCTGCACAATTTCTTGTACGGGTTGTAGTCTTGGGCGCATATGGAACTCCGAAGGCAGAACGTGAAAGACCTTCTTTGTGCCATCGCTGTTGCGGATGCTTTGGGTGATTTCTGGCTAGGACAAGACAATTCTAATTTCTCTACTACATCAAAGTCCAAAAACGGGAACAAGGGCAAGGCAAAGGAGTGGAGGTAAAACGGGAATGGCAAAGGAAATGGCAATGGGAAGGAAAAGCAATGTGCTGGACCTTTGACAAACATGGGACAAAACATCAAGTTTGATGGTTGTTTTATTTGCAAAAGACCACACACGGCGAGGGACTTGTCCGAAACTTGAATGGCTTACAACTTTGTTTGCTGATGAGAAAGGTGAAGATGAGTCGAATGAGGAAGAACATGCGTAGGAGACAACATATACCGGGCCTATGATAGTGCTGGAAAATTCGGAAACTGCTTCATCGAGGACGACGAATTATTTGGGTGGGGGTGGTTTCTTAGCCCCTTAACAAAGTTCCTCGGCAGATGTGGGTTGTGGCAAGGATTTTCATGATGTCCTTGGCACACAACCGAAAATTGGGGCAACATCATGACAGGCAACTCAGCATGGAGGACTGTGCTGAGTTGAAAAATGCACCTTGATGGAGGCAAGGCGCATTTCACATAGACGTACGGGATTACATGACAATGGCAAGGCAAAACCTTGTCAAAGCAGGTCAAAAACATGGTAAGGCAAGGCAAGACAAGCAATGATAAGGGCATGGGCAGATTTGATCAAGTTGGGGGAGACTTGACATAAGCAGGTTGTTGAGGCAACAGACGTGTGCGACTAAGTCAATGGGTGGCAAACTGTGGTCATGATATTGGGGAAGAGCGGTGTCAAGGGCAAGGCTGGGCGCAATGCCAGCCTTGTGCGTGCAGCAGCTGGCCAAAACAAGCACATGTAGTGCACATGACAAGGCAGTTGAGCAGTTACAACAACCCATCCAAACATGACTGATCATGGGGCTAAGTGGAGGCACGTTGTTAGATCATGGCTGATTATGTTACTTAGTGATACACGTTTTTAGCATGTTCTCCATGTTTACCCATCAGTTGGGGCTTGTCAACTGAATACTTTAAATGCTGCCAAGTGTAATTGGGCAGCCTACACTATAAATATATGCATAAGGTTGTCCCAAAGGGGTAGAACTTAGTCTTGTGGTAATTTGTTAAAGCCAAAACGTATAAGTGTATCTCTAAGGGTGGGGAATCATTTTGGGGCAGGGAACTAGAGTGTTCTTTGTTCTTGGCCATAGGGTTGACTTTATTGTGTTCTTGTATTCACATATTAATATTAGTTGGAAGGAGATTCTTGTAAATTCTTGTGTGCCTTTACTTTTCTTGATACCTAAATTTTATTCTAAGTCCCAAACGTCATAAAATAATTCTAAGTGTTGGAAAGGCTGAAGTCAAGGCTGGGCTTTCGAGTGAGTAAATCACCCTGTGACACTAACCATATGGTTTTCCAAAGTAATTAAATACTACAAATATCGATGAGAATATCCAAAAACAATCCTTAATCCCCTCTCTCCCTCTTCGATTTTCAGAACAAATCCATAAAGCTTAAGCAAATTGTCACGACCCAAAATTCAAATATGTTTGTGATGGCGCCTATCGTGTTACTAGGCAAGCCTATTTCAAAAATTACTACTAAATCCATTATATGAAATTAATAAAACAATATCAATATTTAAATTTGTCATAAACTAAATCGATTCTAAACAATATTAATATAAAGTACGGAAGCTAGCCCCAAACATCAGGGTGCCACTAAGTCATGAGCGTCTAAAACTATGAACTAAGATATAGTACTGTCTAAAAGAATAAATGATGAAAGGAGTAACAAGGTCCTGCGGACGTTAGCAGCTACCTTGCAGTCTCCATAGATAGCCAACTTGAGTTCAACGATCGCCGCGCTCTAACTCACCTGGATATGCACATAAAGTGCAGGGTGTAGTATGAGTACAACCGACTCAATAGTAACAAAAATAACTAAGGAAATGAGTAATAGTGAAGAGCTAAGCAAAACAGTCCAATTATTTATTTTCACAATTTAAAAATAAATAGAAATAAACAGGTAAGTTCCATAACTCAGTAATTGCCACAAAGAAATTTAAACAGATAAATGCAGAAACAACAAAAGTAAATGCAACCTCACAACAATGTCACTTCATCACTTAGCACTCACACTCAACACTCAACACTAAGCACGGACAGCTCATGTGCTACAATACACTCTCGTGCTACGTGCTACAGCTCACGTGCTACGCGGACAGCTCACGCGCTACAATATCAATACATGGATCTGCACCTACAGCTCTCGTGCTACGCGGACAGCTCACGCGCTACAATATCAATTACCTGGATCCGCACAGACAACTTACGTGCTACACGGAAAGCTCACGTGCTACGCGGATAGCTCACGCGCTACAATATCAATTACTTGGATCTGTACGGATAGCTCACATGCTACACAGACAACTCACGTGCTATAATATCAATTACCTGGATCCGCACAGACAACTCATGTGCTGCGCGGAGAACTCACGCGCTATGGTATCAATACTTGGACCCGCACGGACAGCTCACGCACTATGGTATTAATATCCTCACAACCTGGCCATCAGTATCACTCAATCATGTACCTCACTAGCCTCACTGTCATCAACAAATAAGGGGACATAGCCCACATCAAGCATCACAACATATCAACAATTAATAGAGACTGAGGTAAACATGTAAAATAATTTCTATGATTGAGTACAAAGACTATTCGCATGAATAAAGCCTAAGCATGATCTCTATCATGAAGGCAGACAAGTTCAACAACAAGTAACTACGTAAACACGAATGATGTCCATGAGGCCTCACGGGACGGACCAAGTCTCCATCCCTCGAGGTATACACCCACACGCTTGTCACCTAGCATGGGTATCACCTCCAAACAATCACATGATATCAAATTCTCTGAGTTTATACCCTCAAAGCCAGAGTTAAAAATGTTACTTACCTTAACAACGTAAAATCCTACTTCGGGATGCCCTCGTCTCTAGACTCGGTCTCCAAAAGCTTCTAATCTAACCATAATCAGATTAGTATCATCAACATAGGCTAATGAATCGAACTCCACAATAAAAACTACAAAAATAGGCCAAAAATTCGAAATTGGCCAAAACCCAGCCCCCGGGCCCACATTTCGAAATTAGTCAAAAATGGAAGAATAATAAACCTTGTCCGCTCCTGAGTCTAACCATATAAAATTCATCAAAATCTGACTCCATTTAGTCCCTCAAATCCTCACTTACAACTCTCCAAAACTCAAGCTCAAACTCCCTCAATTTCACTTTAAAATCATCAATCAAATCCAAAAACAAAGATGGATTCATGAAATATAACCAAGAACAAGTAGAGAACACTTACCCCAATCCCTATGGTGAAAATCGCCTCCAAAATCTCCCAAATTCGAGCTCCCCAACTCAAAATATGACTGAATGAACAAACCCTAGTTTTATATATTTTCTGCCAGCTATTCTGTCTTGTTTCTCATGACAAACAATCCCGAAACTAGCTTTTTATGCCTCCAATAGATTCCTTATGAAATTCTGGTCAAGTTAGGCTTTTGAATCACTCAATTTGACCGGGGCTTTTGCATCTATACCCGCTTTTTGGGTCACGTTTTAACTTATACCCGCTTTGCAAAAAAAAATTGCAAGCGTGCCCACTTTTCGCATAAACTTCAGGCATACGGGCCTGAAGTAGCAAAGGCAATCAGACAAACTTCAGCATTCTAGGCTTTTTCAAAAACTTCAGCAGAAGCGCTGAAGTTATTTAGTTCATTTGTAAAAACTTCAGCACTAAATAAGCTGAAGTTTTGTCTTGGATTAATTAGTTTTGTCATAAAACTTTTTCAAAAATTTCAGCAGAAGATGCTGAAGTTATTTAGTT
Organism: Nicotiana knightiana; assembly: GCA_005239525.1. Taxonomy (NCBI): domain Eukaryota; kingdom Viridiplantae; phylum Streptophyta; class Magnoliopsida; order Solanales; family Solanaceae; genus Nicotiana; species Nicotiana knightiana. Next base: position 12,104 of record ML389776.1, on the reverse strand, counting down.
CATTTGTAAAAACTTCAGCACTAAATAAGCTGAAGTTTTGTCCTGGATTAATTAGTTTTGTCATAAAGCTTTTTCAAAAACTTCAGCAGAAGATGCTGAAGTTATTTAGTTCATTTGTAAAAACTTTAGCACTAAATAAGCTGAAGTTTTGTCCTAGATTCATTAGTTTTGTCATAAAGCTTTTTCAAAAACTTCAGCAGAAGATGCTAAAGTTATTTAGTTCATTTGTAAAAATTTCAGCACTAATTAAGCTGAAGTTTTGTCCTGGATTAATTAGTTTTGTCATAAAGCTTTTTCAAAAACTTTAGCAGAAGATGTTGAAGTTGTTTAGTTAATTTGTAAAAACTTCAGCACTAAATAAGCTGAAGTTTTGCACAGGTATCAGGAAGGCGGCGCTTGAAGTTGTAAAAACTAGGGTATAGGTTAAATAATTTTAAAAATATGGGTATAGGTTAAATGAGGGCGACCAAATAGGGTGCCCCGTGCAATTTCTACAATTTGACCTTATAGTGAAGGAGATATGTAAGTTTTAATATTTGCAAATAGTGCAGATTTTTAAATACGTCGTCACTGTCAATTTCGTAATTAATCTGAAAAATCTTGCAACCCTATTTTTAGTAAAATGACCATAAAATCCTCATACGATGTCCAAATTCGACGATTCTTTTTGCTACGGGTCCGTAATTATGATACGGATATAATGATTCAATTAAAACAGATACCAGAGTTCATTTTCTCAATATGATATCATTTATGCTTGAAGAAACGGTGTCGAAACATAAGAAAAATGAGCGCAACACAACCCAAACCTATCCGAAACTCACCTGAGGCCCTCGGGACCTCAACCAATAATTCCAACAAGTCATATATCACTATATGAACTTAGTCAAATTTCTGGAACGCCCAAAACAACGCCAAAACACCAAATCAACCTCGAATTCAAGCCTAAGAACTTCTAAACTTCCAAAATTTGCCAACGACGCCAAAACCTATCAAACCACGTCTGAATGACCTCAAATTTTGCAAACACGTCACAAATGACACTACAAACCTACTCCAACTTTTGGAATTCCATTCCGACCCTGATACATAATTTTCCACAGTCGGCCAAAATCGCCAAATTTCTAACTTTCGCCAATTCAAGCCTAATTCTACCACGGACCTCCAAATTACATCCCGGACATAATCCTAAGTCTAAAATAACCCAAAGAAGCTACCCTAATCATAAAAATCTCAATCAGAATTCGTTACTCAAAAGTCAACTTCCGGTTGACTTTTCTAACTTAGCTTTCTAACTAAGAGACTAGGTATTCATTTCACTCCAAAACTACTACGAACCGAAATTTACCAACTCGATACAACTCAACACAATTGAACAACACATAAATAAACATATATGGGGGAAATAGGGCTATAACTCTCATAACGGACGACCGGGTCATTACATCAATACCGTAATAGATACTTAAATTTAAACGATTTAATGAACTTGTCATTGTAGTATAAAAATGAGAAATTTTCTCAAACCACTATTGTTTAGTGGTTAGCTAGCTATAGCTACCATTTACTAAATTACTTCCTATAGCTATGTTTTCAGTTGTTATAGAGTGTATTCGATGTATTTAAGCTATTGTATTCATGAATACAGTAGCAAAACTCGGCGTGAAACATGGGGATCCAGCTAAGCAGCGATTGTATTCGACTGTATTCGCGAGTTGTATTCGTGAATACAGTAATGTAAATCTGCGTAAAAATGGTCTTTTCAGGTGTTTAAAAACAGTAAGTGAGTCAATTAACGCGATAGACTCCTAATATAACTCAACTAACTCAATTAGAACACGCAAAATCTATATTTCCAATTACAGAAAAGATTCCCAGCCGAAAAATACCCCAAAACAGAGCAATCTCTAGAGTTTCAATCCTTCCTTTTTTGTTGCTATCGTTCTTCGTAATTCTGTTTTCAACCAATAAAATTCAAAATTCATACAATTATATACAGAAACCGGTATAATTCGATTTTAAATATGGCAAGTTTAATTGCTCTACTGCATCATTTTGGCAAGTGGAATAATGAGAATAACTACGTCGACTATTCGACTGAGGGGATACTGATAAAAGAGTATGAGTCGTACAATGATTTGGTTGCTTCAATTTCGAACCAAATCGACACCGATTTGAGCTCAAAGTCAATTAAAATTGAATACAAAGTTGAAGGAAGACCAAGTGCAATAGACGAAGCAAATTAAAGGTGTAATTTTGATACAAATGATACACTTGCTCCTAAGTCTGTCAATTCAAGCGAACCAATTGAGGTGTTCGAACTGGAAAGGGATTTGATTATTTTAAAAACTAATCAAATAGAGGTTATGGTTGGACAAGTATATAAGGATAAGGCTACATCGAAAGGGGTGATGGAGCATTATGCAATAGCTGAAAGGTTTCAATTCCGGGTTGATAGGTCTAATGCTATCAGGTTTGAGTGTTCTTAATTACAACTTGTTGAACATCATGTTATATTCAAATGTATCGTTATGTATTCTGAACTTTTGTATAATGTATTCGTGGCATATTTTTAAAAATACAGCATGTATAATATATGTATTTCATAATATATTATTTCCTTCGTTTTATATCTCTTTTATTAGTGTTTATGTAGTTGAGTTTTCTGAAATAATTATAGGATATATACATATTTACACTCATATTCACATGTATATATATGTGTATTTTGCAATAATGTATATATATGTAACAATGTATTCACATGTATATGAATGTATTCTGTAATCATGTATATTGATCGTATGTATTACGAAAATATATTTGCAGCTATACATTATTATGTATGTCAGGGGATTGTGAATGGAGATTTAAGGCTTCTAACATTAACAAATCACAAATGTTCAAAGAGAGAGTTCAATGATAAGCATACATCTCCGTTGAAGGATAAGGTGTATAAGCAACATCAAGCAAGTAGTAGCCTTATCGGTAGTATGATTAGGTCCAAGCTTACTAATCATAAGAGGAAATACACCCCAAAGGATATAATTGATGATGTGAAATCAGATTTTCGTGTAAATATTAGTTACATGTTGGCGTGTCGGGCTAAAGAAAAGGCAATGAATTTTTTGAGAGGTGAACCGGCTGATTCATACAATAAATTACCAGGGTACTTATATACAATGGATATGACATATTCTGGTTCGCACATTAGAATGGTAAAATCACCAAAAAATTAGTTCGTGTATGTGTGTATATATATTTGTATGCTTTTATAAAGGGGTTCGATCATTGTAGACCAATTGTTGTTGTGGATGGCATCCACCTAAAATCGGCATACACAGGGACATTCGTCTCGGCCAGCACGTTGGATGGTGCAGGTGAGTATGTTAGAATATATATATATATATATATATATATATATATATATATGCCTAATAAATATTGAAATACATTTTTTTAATATGTATGCAATTGTATTTATAGGTCATATAATGCCACTGGCATATGGTGTTGTTGATTCCGAGAATGATGCTGCTTGGGCGTGGTTCTTTGAGCAATTCAAGGAAGCATATGGTGAGAGGAAAAACATGTGCATCGTTTCAGATAGGAATGAGAGCATCATCAAATATGCATCGAGAGTGTACCCAACGGTACCACGTTTTGCTTGAATATGGCATCTATGGAACAACATATATAAAAAATTAAAAAAGAGTCATTTAAAGTTGAGTGAGATATACTTCTCGATGGAAAAAGCATACAACCAGGATGAATTTGATAGTCTAATGGAGAAGGTAGATAAGGTAGATATTCGGGTGAAAGAATACTTGGAATTAGCTGGATATGAAAAGTGGGCTAGGTTGTATGCACCTGTTAACTGGGGATGGACCATGACGTTAAATATTGCTGAATCAATCAATGTAGCACTTGTATCAGCAAGAGAATTGCCAATATACGACTTCCTCGAAGAAGTTAGGAAGATGTTTGGACGTTGGAATTGCAGCAATCAGAAAGAAGCTTCACACAAGTACACAACACTTGGAAAAAAATACCAGGAAATGCTTACTTTGAATGAGGCAATGTCTACACATATGACTAAGTTTTTTTTTGAAGTTCTTGTATCATGTATTTAGCCCTGGTATAACATGTATTTATTTATGATACAATTTCTACCATTCACATACGACATGCTCATTATAGTATAGCAGTTGTGCATGTTTTCTGTTTTATGAAATGTTTTAAAAACTGATCATTATATGTATACATTACTTGTTTATACATTTGCATTTTATTGGTTGAATTCAATGATTTTGTTTCTAATAAGATGTATTTCCGAAGCAGATAGTCTATATGTTAATGTATATCGCTGTATTCATCAGTTAAATGTGATCATCTTTAATAGTATGCCAGCCTAAATATAGACTGTGTTCCACTATATTCGATATATTTCATTGCATATTACTTTATACAGTTGTATACAGTTGTATGATGCATGCAACTGTATTTAATTTTTAATTTCAATATTGTGTCATATATTCAACTTTATTCAGCTTGCTTATGAAAATAAGGACATAGATGTATTATGAATGCAACTGTATTTAATTTTTAGTGTCAACATTGTATTATGTATTCTTCTGTATTCGATATAATTATGAAAACAAGGGCATTGATGAATGATGTATGCAAATGTATTTGATAAAAAATTAAAAAAAAAATTTTTACTAACAGAAATATATGTTGATTAAAATAACAGACAATTAAATAATAGTAACTTACCACGTTTCTTTGGTCGCTGAACATGATGTTCATCAAGTAAGCATAAGTTTGCTGGTTGACTGTAGATTTCTAATTAAGTATTCTGGGCATCCAGTTATCAACTCGGAATGCAATTTTTGGGATCAACCTCTGAACAACACTCATAAAACAATACTTGCATAGCAAGAGGCATCTCAGCTATCCAATAGTACTTCTTATGAGAATTCATCTTCTTACTAATAGATCTAATAAGGGCCTGGAATACATCCTTACCCCATGGATGATCAGAATATCTCTCGCTCTCTACCAAGTCAAAATGTAGTCTTGGGGTGGTTGTGCAGTTCTTCTCGAAGGATAATATGAAAGTATGAATAAAATACAACAAAGCTATCTTAATAGAATCCCCATCCTTATCATAACCCCAATTCTTGTCATCAAATAACTTCACCAAATCTTTCTTCTTGATATCCTTTGCACCGCCAAAGTATGTATCCACAATCCCATTAGGATTCTTTGCATTAAACTGAAAATCTTCAGCGTCACTAACACAATAGAGACCAGTGACTATCGCAAACTCCCTGATTGAGAAGCACAACTTTGTACCATTCACATATATTAAAAATGAATCATCATGGATTTCATCCAACTACAGAACTATGGAGCACCTGAACAATTGATGTTGAACCTCACAATGCTTCATTTCGATGAAACTTCCAAACAAGTATTACAAAATAACTTGTACTGCTCTGGTGTAAGCTTCTCTTTGAGGTCGGAGACTATGTTTGTTGATGTTTTATACGTCAATACCACACAAGAGGGGGGGCGTGATTTGTGTGGTGTCCAATTTTTGAGTGCTGTCGTTATAGAAGGACCTGGTTCTTCTATGTGTTCAAACTCGTACTGTTGCGGAATAATAAATGCATAAAAGTAAAGAACACAGAGGTTTTTATGTGAAAAACAACTGGCTCAAAAAGTGAAAAACCACGACCTACTACTCGGTAGGATTTTCTCCAAACACTTCACTACAACAATGAGCCAAACAACATTTACAAAATAAACTCTTTTTTAAACCTAGGACTAACTCTAGTCCCTTTGTAGCAAACTAGCCTCTAGCTAATTGCGACAAGCTTCAAGTTAACTCTAACTTGAACAGTGTGTACCTATTACAATTGCTTCTAATAAAGCTGAAAGATACAATATTAAATCACCTACTACAACCAACTAGACTCAAAGACAAACACATGGAACTGGTTCTTCTAGCTGGTCAGTAGCCTTTGTGTCGCACAAGGATTCTACTTGCAAAATTTCTTCTGGTAATTTTGCTTTCAGTTCTTGCTTCAATTCTGTCTTTGTGCGAATAATTCTTCAGTACTTCAACATTATATAGCGCCAGAAGTTGAGATGTTCTTGTTTAGTTCTAATGCAACTTTTCCTTGGTGGAAGAGTTTGTGGTTATCTCAACTTCCTTCCTTTGTTTCTGTCCTTGCTGAACTCGAACTCTAACCTATTATCAATTTACAACCTTTTCGTATTAGGAGACAACCTCTTAGTTCATGGATAATTCACAGATCATGTTTATCTCTTGTGCATGTACGGTTCTTGTGCCCATTGGTTCGTTCGAGATATTTGCCCTGATGGACCTGGTTCAACTAGGTAGGCATTTGTCAATCTTCAAAACCATGCAGTGACTTGGGTCAACAAATTCCCCCTTTTTGATGATGACAAACTCTATGCTCAACCCTGTATAAACTTCAAACACTTTGTATGGTTTTAAGCATTTATCATGGAGAGACCAGGTTCATTAGTTTATAAATATCACAACTTTTTGAAATTTTGAAAAATCACATATCTTCCCCCTTTTGGCATCATCAAAAATTTGCAAAATGATAAACTTACCAGAGTTGTTAACAATTACTCATGGCCATTGAGGCAACTGCAGGTGCAAAACATTATTAATCATCAAAAGAAACCAATAAATGTAAGCTATCTAAGAAACTGAGACAAATCAATAACAAAAACAACAGAATTCATTGATTAGAAAGTAATTCAAGCACCATAAAAAAAAAACTAAAGCAGTCACTACCATGAGCAAAACAGCAAAAACAGAAACAGAACAAAACCCGAACTGGGCAATGAGAGGTTTTTGGTGGCTCTGGAATTCCTAAGGTTGGGAAGGGGCAGATGAGGTTGGGGTCTTGGCTTGAAGGAGAGACAGCATTTGTTGAAGAACACCTTCATTTTTATCCTTCTCATTGGCTAGTTCAGATCTGAGAGCATCCCGCTCAGCTTCAACCTCATGAAGGCGAGATTTCAATTGAAGGATCTCCGCATCCTTTATCTCACCTTCCTGCACCAATGACCTGACTTTGCTATTGACTGGCTGCTTCTTAGATGAACCAGGTTCATCCTCAGGAACATTGACAATATAATCACATGTCAACAAAGTGTTCTTCCCAAAATAATCCTTAGCAGTAGCCATCTCAGCTTTCTTCACAGGAACCTCGAAGTGGGCAAGCACAGCTGTCAAAATAAAGCCATAAGGAATAGCGTGTGCTTTGTTTCCATTTACAACTCTGTCCAAGAGCTGAATGATGAAAGCTGGCCAGTTAATCTGCTTTCCCCTGTACATGCACTCTATAAGAGTTAAGTCCATGTAACTGGCGATGTGCCTATGCTCTTGTCTTGGCAGCAGAAACTCGATCACAAATTCGAAGAATAGCTTGTTCTGGGGCTTCATTTCACTTTTGAACATTGGCCTGGGCTCAGTTCCTTCTCAATTTCACAAAAGAATCTGGTGATGTTGAGAGATGAGGCCATTCCATCGAGACTGGGCCATCTTTCCTAGTGTAATCATCATAGCCCTCAACAGGGATATTCAGAATCTCTCCCAACTCCTTTGCATCAAATGTGATCTGAATCCCCTTGACTGTGGAGGTTACCCTACCATCCTTCACACTTGGATTGGCCATAAACTCCACCAGTTCATTCCTTGCCAGCCTTCCTTCCAGGTGAAGGACCATGTCCTTCCATCCCTGCACATCCAGCGCATTCATCAAAAAGATCATTTCGGATTCTTCCAGATCTCTCACCAGCTTTCCTTTAAGAATAGTACGCTTGCCAAACATGGTGAGTTTGTCACATTGCTCACCAGAGATTTCCTCTTCTCCTCCACTCCATTCTCTTTCTTATTCTTCTTCTTCAACAACCTTTACTTTCTTGGCCTTGGACCTGGTCCTTTTAGCAGTGCTTGAGGGTGTAGCAGACACAGAAGCTGACTTCTTTGAAGAAACCCTAGCCTTCTTGGGCTCTGGTGTCTCAACCACAACTGGAGCGGGCTGCTCCTCATGATGGACCAGGTCCATCGTCTCATCATCAACAATAACAGCCTCAATAGGCTCTCCTACCTTTGTCTTTCCCTTGACAGCTTTCTTTTTCTTGCTCTTTCTCAGAGCCCTTTCTAACTCCGCTTCTCCTTGTCGAACAACACTTCTTGTAGCACGAACCTTTGGGTTAGGAGCATCAGCAGATATATAAACTTTTCTTTTCTTTGGTGGAATTGGGTTAGTAACCTTATTTGATTTTGAAGTTCTTTTCCTCTTGGGATTGTAGGACTCCTCCAGCTTCCTCAGCATCTCAACCAATGTCTCCTCGATAGATGAACCAGGTTCGTCTATTGATTTTTGTAGGCTCACTAAACCTGTTGCTTCTTCCCCAACAACACTTCCCCCTAAATATGTGACTCCTTCTTCATTAATCACAGGAGCGGGGCCACAAATAGCCAGCGTGGCACCGTCCTCCCAGATCCCCTTACAAAACCTCCTTCTCCCTCTCTCTCAAGATTTTTCCCTAGTTTTCTTTGCCTATCCAGTACATCTACATCAACAACTGACCCAACCAACACAAACATGTTTTCAGTAGTAGCAGTTTCAGATTCAACTGCAAGATTACCTTGCTCAGAACTGGATGAACCTGGTGCTTCATCCTCATTAGCAGATTTGAAGGATTCACTTGAAGATTCAGACTCATGAACCTCGTTGGCTTTAAGAATTTCCTCCAAGAATCTTGCACGAGAGCCAGAAGCAACTGATTTTCTGGCCAAAACTTTTACTCTTCGTGCCCTGGGGGCTGGAGTAGGGTTAGGTGTGGGTTCAGGAGTGGGTTCAAGAACTGGAGGGTTTTGGGGGGATGAAGATCTGTTCGGTGAATGTGAACTGTAAATTGAAGGAGATTAGAACTGGAATTTTCTTCCCCATGATCAGGGTTTGTGTAGGAAGATGAAGCAGAGGGTGGTGAATACATTGTTATGAATAATTTTGGAAGAGAAGAGACGATCAGTGTTGGTTGGAGAAGAATAAAGAACTTGGTTCGACTTATGATGTTATGAAGAGGGGAAGTAATGATGGCCCTTTTATAAGATGTGGCTATGAATTATACAACATGAAGAATATTTAATCAAGTGGGAGTCTAATAGATGTAGGAGTTTCATTGATTAGACAGTTAAGAATCCCCTAAATCTAGGCTAATTAAGTAGCGATGGGACTTCTTGGAACGGGTTCATTTAGGGATAAGTACAAAGAATTTGAAATGAACCAAATATAGATAGAGTCCTGCTCATGTGTGACTGTAATTAATTCAATAATTATATGGAGATGAGCACGTACCTTGTCAGTCAGATGAACCAGCAGGGATGAACCAGGTTCATCGTGTTAAAGTCTTTAATTTGCCTTTATTTACAAAGATAGAAAAACATCATTAGCAACCAGGGAATCATATTAATACATGGAAAGAGAGTATGGGAGTAAAGTCATGATACTGAGCAATGATAGGTCTGGTTGATTATCTATGTTAACGTTTCTAGCCAAAACAAATTCCAATTTTTTTCCAATTAGGTGATCTTAATCATCCCTAATTCAAGCCTGTTTCTCTCAAAATGCTCCCTACTTAGTGCTTTAGTAAAGATATCTGCAATTTGTTGGTCAGTAGCACAAAATTCGATTGAGATCATTCCTTTTTCATAGTTATCCCTTAGGAAATGGTGTCTAACATCTATGTGCTTAGTTCTTTTATGATGAACCGGGTTCTTCGTCATACTAATTGCACTAGTGTTGTCACAGAAAATAGGAATGCATCCAACCTCTATACCAAAGTCCATGAGTTGTTGCTTGATCCATAGCAACTGAGCACAGCATGAGGCTGCAGCCACATATTCAGCCTCAGCAGTAGACAAGGCTACTGAATTTTGTTTCTTGGTGGCCCAAGACACAAGGCAGGAGCCCAAAAAGTGAGCCATGCCTGAAGTACTTTTCCTGTCAACCAGGAAACCTGCATAATCAACATCAGCATATCCTACAAGGTCAAAATTACTACCTTTAGGATACCAAAGGCACAAATCAGTGGTGCCTTTCAGATATCTCAAAATTCTCTTCACTGCAGTTAGGTGGGACTCCTTTGGATTTGCCTGAAACCTAGCACACAGTCCTACACTGAACACAATATCAGGTCTGCTGGCAGTGAGATATAATAGAGACCCAATCATCCCTCTGTATAGCTTCTGATCAATGGATGAACCAGGTTCATCCATATCTAATTTTGTAGATGTGGCTATGGGGGTGTCTATATCCTTTGAGTCTTCCATTTTAAATTTCTTGAGCAATTCTTTCGCATACTTTTGTTGATGGATCATTGTTCCATTTGAGTTTTGCTTGATTTGCAAGCCTAAGAAGAAGTTTAGCTCACCCATCATACTCATCTCAAACTCACTCCCCATAAGTATAGCAAATTCCTTACTCAATTTTTCAGAAGTCGCCCCAAATATGATATCATCCACATATATTTGCACAACCATGAGTTCTTTACCCTTTTCCTTTAAGAACAAGGTGCTGTCAATTTTACCTCGTTTGTATCCATGTTCTAGAGAAATTTTGATAGACGCTCATACCATTCTCTTGGTGCTTGTTTGAGATCATAAAGAGCCTTGTCAAGTTTGTATACATGGTCAGGTGACTCCTTGCTTTCAAAACCTGGAAGTTGTTTGACAAATACATTTTCCTTCAGATAGCCATTGAGGAAGGCACTATTAACATCCATCTGATGGAGGGTGAATTCCATGTGTGCAGCAAATGCTATAAGAAGTCTGATTGCCTCCAGTCTTTCCACATGCGTAAAGGTCTCATCATAGTCAATTCCCTTTTCTTGATTGTATCCTTGAAAAACCATTATAGCCTTGTTTCTTGTAACAGTTCCATCCTCATCGAGCTTGTTCCTGAAGACCCACTTTGTGCCAATCACTGATCTGTTTAGTGGTTTGGGTACCAAGTGCCACACTTGACTTCTTTCAAATTGATTCAGATCTTCTTGCATAGCATTTACCCAGCCATCATCCTGTAGGGCTTCACCAATGTTCTTTGGTTCAAATAAAGGATCGAAAGGCATCAAACGCACACAGATTTTTCAAAGAGGATCTTGTTTTGATTCCAGATGTCAGATCTGTTATGATGTTCTCAAGAGGGTGAGAACTCTGATATCTGTGTGGTTTGAGAACCAACTGTTCACTTCTAGATAGTTCCATGGTGTCTTGTTGTTGTGGAACAGGATCAGGGCCAAGATTCACATGTTGAGTTCCCCCTGTCATGTTGCTTGGGGTAGTTGGACCTGGTCCATCACCTGTTCCATCTTCCATATTTGCTTCAATGTTTTCACTGCTTCTCACCAGTCCAAGCTCCTCATCTTCTGGTTCCTGTCTCTCAGCAAGAGTGTTAGTTTCATCAAAGACAACATGTACACTCTCTTCTACACACATAGTTCTTTTATTATACACTTTATAAGCCTTGCTATGTGATGAATATCCCAAGAATACTCCCTCATCACTTCTGGGATCAAATTTTCCTAGGGAATCTTTGCCATTATTGTGCACAAAGCACTTGCATCCGAAAACCCTAAGGTGGGATATGTTGGGATTTCTCCCTTTAAGTAATTCATAATGAGTTTTCTCTACCAGAGGCCTGGTCATGCATCTATTTTTTATGTAGCATGCAGTGTTTATTGCTTCTGCCAGAAGCTATGGGGTAGTTTGCTAGAAAGAAGCATGGTTCTTGCCATATCTTCAAGAGTTCTATTTTTTCTTTCAACAACCCCATTTTGCTGTGGGGTTCTAGTGGTTGCATCTTTTTCTTTTATCTTCTTTTTCTTTTCAAATAGTAGTGAGGTCAAAAATTAGTCAGCGTGTTCATTTTCTTTGCCTGAAAACTCTTAATATTTCCTAGCAAAGAGGGGCATGTTGTGAACACCTAATTTTTGACCACACCCAAATTCTATATTATTTTGGTGTAAATATTTCTTTTAGGTCTAAT